>VXBZ01005662.1:1218609-1321011 GCA_013399135.1 Heliornis fulica | reverse complement strand
ACCAAAGTGCAGGACCTGGCATTTGGCCTTGTTGAATACCATATTGTTGGCCCCAGCCCAACAATCTAGCCTATCTTCACCTCATGCCAAGAGGGTGTTCCTGCATCTCACAGCAAGGTGAGGCCGCACCTCAAATACTGTGTTCAGTTTTGGGCCCCTCACTACAAGAAAGACATTGAGGCCCTGGAGCGTGTCCAGAGAAGGGCAACCAAGCTGGTGAAGGGTCTGCAACACAAGGGTTGTGAGGTGCGGCAGCCGGACTAGGAGAAGAGAAGGCTGAGGGGAGACCTTACTGCTCTCTATAACTACCTAAAAGGAGATTGTAGTGAGCTGGGGATCAGCTTCTTCTCACAGATTACTAGCCACAGGACAAGAGGGAATGGCTGGAAGTTGCACCAGGGGAGGGTCAGGGTAGAAATTAGGAGAAATTTCTCTCAGAAAGAGTGGTTAGGCATTGGAATGGGTTACCCAGGGAGGTGGTGGAGTCACCGTCCCTCAGAGTGTTTAAGGCAAGTTTGGATGAGGTACTTACGGACATGGTTTAGTTAGTAATATGGGTGGTAGGGGCATGGTTGGACTAGGTGATCTTGGAGGCATTTTCCAGCCTTAAAGATCCTATGATTCTACAAAAAGTTGTTGCTTTTGGTTTAGATTCTAGCAGGCTTTTCTCATACCCACTCCTTGCTGCCTTGCCCGCCAGAGACACTCGCCATTAGCTGCAGTTCCCTACTCCTACCTTGCCATGTCCAGTGTCACAGTGGGAGCATGTGGAATCATTTCACATGCCTGTCATCTTCTTTCTGAAAAATAAAAATAGGATGCCTTTGAGAAAATCCCTGGCAGGAATTGAAAAACTGTAGGCCTACAAACAGAACTTGCCAGGGAAGTTCTTTTGGTGTATGTCTTTTTTCCTCATTTGTCTGTTTTAAGAGATCATTATATCTCTCTACATCAGTAAATAGATAAATAGATAAATCTGCCCTCCTTTCAGAAGACATCGCTGCTTACCATGCCAAAACTGGCTCTTAATCTAATGGTGTTGGATAGCCTGCAGGAGCTGGGGAGATGTACTCAAAGTTACTCAAGTCCTCCAGGGGCAGCTACAAAGGAGCTTTTTGCCAAACAGAGCCCTGGGGCATTTTGGCAGACCTTCCTTAAATGTCTTTATCAGATGCCATCCTTGTTATATTTCCAATCACTCGCTTAGTCAGACCAGAATGGTTTCATTTCAGTGTTTTAGTTTGGCTGTCCTTCAGTTGCTTGTGATTTGTGGGCTTTTAATTTTGTGTGACTTTTGAAGTTCTATTCTGAAAGTATCCATTTAAGTCGGATGAATCTAGCATTGCTGTAATCAGAATTTAATATTGTGATCTGTTGTTTTGTTTTATCTTGAAAATGATAAGGAAAAGGACATCATCCATCTTCAAACTTCACTTGGCTAAGTGTTAATCTTCTTTTGAAACTCATGAATAAATAAATGGATTTTGACGCTGTTGTGAGCAGCACACAGGATTATTGGAGCAGTGATCTTAACTCAGAGGGCACTGTCATTTGTCAGTGATGTGTGTTACATGGGTGTTAAATCTATTGTGAATTTTGGCAGTGAAGCTTATGCAGGCCATTAAAAAGTCAGGTTTTGTCAACAGCTGTCAGAAATGCGTCCAGAGGAAAAAAAAAAAGTGATATTGTGTAGGATGGAGCTGTGATTTTTTGTAACTTGCAGTATTCTCAGAATTTACCAAGAGCTGACCTACCTGTTACTTCTGGAATTCTTTCCATGTGATCTTATGTGCCACCAGTCTCTAGGTAAATACAGGGCCCATCATCTCCCACCAGAACTAGCTTTGAGATGTACGTTTGATACCTAATTTCCCATCCAACATTTCTTAGACACTCCCAATTTCTAAATAAATTTTTATTTGCCTTTTAATTTAGAGAAGACCTGAAGCAAAAAGTATGGTGATGATGTACAAAGATTATTTTGGGCTATGTCCTTTAATGATGAGGCAAGTATCTTTGTGTGTATTCTTGAAGATGAATATTTTTAGGTTGACAAACTTGAGATGGTGGAAACTGGAAAGAAATAGCTATTTTGGATAAACTGAGTTGCCAAGATGACACAGGGTGCATAAAAATCATCATATTAATGTAGCTGAGACAAGATAAAGTTTTTATTATCACAGTAAAGTATCATTTGATTCTCTGGTCCTATAGTTAGGACCTTTTTTTACTTCCCAAGACATATTGAAATTGTTTACTCCACTGCTAAAATGTCTTGTAACTCAATAGCTCTCAAGGTCAGCATGACCTTTTGCATCAGACCTAATCCTTCATTCATAGCCAAGCAGTCAGAGATTCAATTATAAATGCATTAAGCTCATTGGGTGAACGTTAAATTGAACAAATGACTGTATTGACAAGAAAAACTCCAATTATCACTGTGCAAAAGAGCTCTTCGTTTATGATACAATGAGGTTTTGCCATTCTTGTTTGCATGCTCATTAAAAAGTTATTGGTCACTCTTATGTTTCAGATGTTATAATTAATGCGTTGCTTACGCAGACAGGATTGGCTGGCGGCAAGATGTTCCAGTTAAATGGACCCCCGGGAGGAAAATAACCTGCTAGTTTAAGCAAGACATTGGGGCAGGAGTAGGAGATGGGCTATGTTTTGTTCCTGCTTAAGCTACTATAAAGTCCTTCATTGATTTTTGTAGGACCTAAATGAACGATTCAGTTTTTCATCAGCTTCTGTGGCCACCAGAAGTGCTATATCTGATGTAGCCTCTACAGGTTTCTGTAGGCTCTGATGGGTTACATTGGCTGAAGAATGGAAAGAAGGAAGAGAAACTGAGCAGAAAAGGAAGTTCACTGGGAGGTATCCAAAAGGAGAAGAGAAAATGATTGTGGGCTGGATTTCGGTGAATTTGCTGTCTACCTAGACATCTTTGTAAGAGCGGGATCAGTAGAACATGCAGGTATGGACCAGAAGCAACAGGAGAAGAGATAAGTGGTAGAAGCAACAGGAGAAGAGATAAATTAAGTGGTAGAAGAAGGTGAAACAAAGTGCTTTGGAAAAGTTCATGATGTTTTAGAATGGTACATGGCTGATTAAATATTTTTTTCTATGTACTTCCTAACAGTAGTGCACACGTGTCTCTTGGTACAGGAGGTGTACAACAGGGGTTTACACTTTTTGCACAACCAGTGTCTGTCTTTGTCAGTGTCAGGCTCTGAAAACTAAGAGTCAAGGAACAAGGAGGGTAAGAAAGTCCACTTTCCCTACCCAGTTTGATAACTTCAACTATTGCATGTTGAAATATAAGAAAATAGCATTTATCATTATTGTCTTCCATGGGCAGTTCTCAGAATGCTTCTTATGCTCTTCCAGCTCAAATTGGGTTGATCACAAAGAGTGAAGTAGAATTTATTATGGATTCTTCTTTTATTAATTGGTGCATAAAACATGGTAAGAAAAATACAAAAAATAGCTTATACGCGTGGTTTTTCTAAGCCTGACATTATTTATAAGAGATATTGTGGTACTCCTTTCTGTATGTTCTGGTAACTATTATGCTAAGGATCACAGACCTCAATTAATATTTGAAAATTCCTCCTAAAACAAGCTGAAAGAACTTGAACACAAAGGTTATTGATGTCAGTAAACTATGTATTAACTTTATCTCGGAAAAATACATTGTTCTATAGGCAGAATGTCAGTGGTGTAAGCAGGCACCATGTATGCATATCTCTCTGTGCAAAAGCAGCAGGTAGAGAGACATACACACACAAAATTAATGAGCATAACAGTTGTTAATGTTACAAGTTTTCAATCATTTTGATAAGTAAGTTTGTCTAATGTGTGCCACAAGAACAAGGGTTTCAGTATGGGATTGGGAGAGTGTGGTTTATTGCTGTGGCTCAAATAAGGATTGCTCTTCCATTCCTGCTCAAATAAGGTTTATACATGACAGCTGCACAGGTTGCAGCTAAAACCACTCCACTTGCTAAGTGACTTGTTGAAGGAGATCTCTCCCACTGACTTTGGTGTTGACGGCATCAGATAATCCATCTGTGAGAAAACCCAACAGTCTTAACAGCTATGCTAGGCAAAATATTCCCCAAATCATATGAGAAATTGATAAAATATGCTTTTATGATATGAAAGTGGAAAAGAAGGGCTTCACAGGTGGTATTTATATACTACTGTTGGATAGCGTAAGTTACAAGATGTTGTTTTGGATCCAAGTCTTACTTGGTGGGTTGGTGCTTTTTTCCCTCCCCCTCCTTTTTTTTTTTTTTTTCTGTTTTCAGTATGACTNNTTTTTTCTGTTTTCAGTATGACTGACGTTGATATATTTTTTTTTTAGACAATTTCAAACATTTTCAATTTATATTTATTAAATTGTGGCAGTTTATATATCCCAGTAGCTTAACTCTGTCTTGTATGTCAGAAGAATTGCTTTCATTACTCTTTCTTTCTGGGATTTCATGAGAGTCTTCACATTTGTCAGATTCCCTTTTTTTTTTTTTTTTTTTTTTCCTAAGGGGAACAACCATGTGTGAATTGACATTTATTACTTAAAAGTGCATAAATGGCCTTTCCCACAGGCCATTTCCCCCTTTTCTTTGTTCTTTTTTTCTCTTATTTTATTTGCATCACTGTATGTGTTTTAATGGCTGCACGTCTCTCAACGTAGATGTAAGCTCTTAATCCCAGCTATTACGCATATATGAAGCTAAACATTATTTTGTCAGCGTGCAAATAGCTTTATGCCTGTTCAATCCACGGAACTGCAAAGTGTCCATAATTACAGTGATTAACTGCAGGTTCAGTCATGCATCTTTCTTCAGGACATCAAGATGAAAAACAAGGAAAGGGCCAATTAAGCCTCTGCTCCACTCCCCCAAGTTGCAGGCACTAACGTGAAGCTGTCCCAGGGACCCATTTAATGGTGGAGACCTTCTTGGCTTAAACTTCCAGGGTTTTTTCCACGCAGCACTGAAAGATGGTGTGTATCTTAACAGGCATCTTCATCCATTCACGGTATGCATAAGGTTTGAAGTGTTGCAGCCACTTGAGCATCACAAATTTATGGCATCTGCTCCTTTACTGTTTTTTTTTCTGCTTTTATGGACAAAACCCATGAAGAAAAGGAAAACAGGTATCTGGCTACAGAGAAGGGACAAAATGCTGTCAAAATGCAGGAGGATACAGACCGTTTAGCAGTTCAGTTTGATGTTACAAGAGCATCCCTAGGCTTTCTGGCATTTGATAGACCAGTCACAAGATGCTGTTTCAAACAGGAATCCTTGTTTCGCTCACCAACAACATAACTGCAGAGTTTCTCTCCTATTTAAAAACGCATCGCTTGCAGCATTTTGTTGCTAGGCACCTGCTTGGCCGAGTGCTGGTTTCTAAGCGTGCTTTTATATTTAACTAACCCTTGCTCAGCTTGCAAGTGATTTTGTCCCCATGACTTCTAATTTTCCCTTCGCTGTTTTCCTTACTTTTTGGTAAGAAAATAATCTCTTTTTTTTTTCCCTCTCCATAAATTTAATTATGACAATGTCTCCCAAATAAATACAGGAGATTTAAATTTTCTCCTTGGAACTAGAGAAATTTTGTGCAGAAGTAGTACAGCTGGATAGGTGCTGGTGTTAAATTTTTAGCTCTGTAATTTTAATTTTTATATCACTTAAGGAACTTAAAAACTTACCCTTTATCTCTGTTTCCCCATGATTGATGCAGAAAAATTCCACAGAGGTCCAAGGCAAAACAGTGATAGAAGAGAGGGCAAAAGTCTGGGTTTCCAAAAGCAAAGGCCACTCACCTTTCCATTGATTGACGAGAAGCGAAGGTTAAATTAAATGTTCCTTTCAGTTGTTTAATAAACCTTCCTAAGGGGGGGGTTCACTTAGGGGAGTTGTTAATTTGGGACTATCTCTGCTGGCAGAGAGGGTGTAAGTAGACACTGAGGTCCTGTGCAAGTGAATGTTGATGGCTGGTTAATAGGGATGGAGACAGAGGCAATCCGACTCGCGACTTGACTCGCGACTTGTTCTCGGGCCCTCTAATTTGGGGGAGAATTTCAATTTTTCAGTTGCAATGCTTCACTGCCCCTTTTTTGGTGGAGAGGAAGGATGGTGCCTGTATTACATGAAAAGAAACACTGTGTACTCTGAAATAGCTGCTTTTGAGAACTATAGAACCAAGTCCATACCTGTCTGTCTATATGCAGGTTAAAGAAAAGGCAGAAGCAAGGACAAAATGCTAGTGTGCTACTCTGTTACCATCTAAAGCTTTTGAAGCTCTTCGGTCAGCTTCTATGTGTGACACATAAGCCAAAACTCTTTGAACCCCTCTGGGATTTAGGGGATGCCCTTTGAGTGTATGTGCACGTCAGGTAGTGTTTCCAGGGTGTAAGGAGTGATCAGAGAAATCTTTTCATAGACAGTCTAATACTAAAAACCAAAGCCATTTTATTCTTCTCCTGTGAAGGGAAGAATATTTTAACAAGAGAGAAGAAAATGAAGGAACTGAGCTTCCCTATTGGAATTGTCATGAAATGTTGGTTTCATTTCCCCCAACAGCACTAATAAAATCGGGATGAAAAGTCAGTTGCTATTACTGTCACAGAAACAGTCTGAGTAAATTGTTTTACTAAAATTCTAACTAAAATAATTTTATATAAAACCAGACATTTGCTCTCTGGAGTTTGTTGTGGTGAGATTCTCACTGAAGGAGAAAGAATCTCCTACTAGTTCTGCAGTTGGGGATACATCTGCCTGCCTGTCAATGTAAAGTACTCTGGCAGTACTCACCGGAGTGCCCCAAGTTATAAATACCACAGGCAGTTAATTCTTAGGCATTACTGGATGTAATGATGGAACAGAACCTGCCCTTTCCTCACCCTGCTCCAGATCAGAGAGATCAGGTTGTAGCAACTCTGTAATTGAATGTGAGCACGTATTAAAACTGAATTCATGTTTTCTTCTGCCTCCCCATTTCCTGCAGCAGGGAAAGCTAGAGTTGATTTTCCTTGTGGTGTTACAATGGTTTTCCTGATATTTGTGGAGATAGGCTGGTTTAAACTAGCTGACATTTGGCTTTTAAGATCAGTTGCTTACATTTGTCATTGAAAGCTTATGCTCAATCTCCATCTCCTTTCTAGGAACGTGTCTTTTAAATTTTGATTCTCTCTGATGAAGTTATAAGATACTCTCTGTAGTTACTAAACGATGTAGCTCACTGACATCTTACATACTGCTCTGGAAGAGAAATCTGCTGTTCAGAATGGGATATATATTACTGCTGTTATTATTATTATTGTTATTATTTCTATTATCTTTTTTCCTCTTACTGTCACTCATATTTTAAGTTATAACCATGCCTCCATTACATTTCACTTCTTTATAATCAGAACTTGTGTATGCCAAAAATCCAAAGTGAGATCACTGGTGGCAACAGCAGCACTTTTTTTGGAGAAGCAGGACCAGGATTTTACCTCAACACACTACTTACCTGCTATTATATTTGACCACCTAGTGTCTTATGTACAGTTTTATCACCGTAGCCAAAATCTGTATGAAATAAGCATTAAACATAGATGAGGAGTTAAGGAAGAGGAGGAAACCTTCTTTTAAAATGCTGCAGTTTCTAGAACGAATAATGTTCTTTAATGGCACAGTAATTTGAGTAGATCTTGGTTTCCCTGTCCACTCCTGAGAAGGACAATTTTTTCAGTTTTTCACAGAGTAGAGCCTTGAGCACCCCACACAGTGTTACTATGGGAAAACGGTTCGAGGCTATGGATACTTGGAAAGTCTGGATTTATCCGGTAGACTCCCAGGTCCTGCTCCAAAGGCCTGTGCTGCTTGAAGATCTCCTCAGCCAGCATGGGGATGGTCTCGGCTACAGGCCGTGCACCGCAAAGCGCCTGGGGCTTTCTCTTACTGGAGACTGAACAGAGGGTGCCTTTACAAAAAACAGTAACATTTCTCTTAAAAATGTGTCTATAAACGTCTGTAGCCTTTACTGATGTATGAGTCCCATTCTTTCTAAGGTTAAAATAACATTTTTTGGAAGGAGAGATAAAGCTTTTCATGGGTCTGTGTGCCAGTTAGAAAACTGGAGCCAAGTCCCTCAGCAATATAAACATTAAGCTGAAATAAGCCGGGTTCCCTTTTATTAGGAGAATATTTGGCTTATTTCTGTGTTTCCCAAGGCCGTAGCTGCAGGGATACACTCACGTTAGAATTCTGTGCTTTGGCCCTCGCTCAACTCCTGTTTGTGCATAAAAATACTTAACTTGGGAGAGTGAAGCCTGAGATAACCTGTGCAAAAGTGGATCGCCTGCTTCATTACAGGAGCTTATGGGCACATTCAGGCACATCCCAGTTCATCAGCAGCTAGTATGAGGACTGTACACCATGGGTGTAGGCACCTTCACTGGATTTAAGCTAATTCTAGGAAAGGCCACTTGAGTTTAAGATGTTAACAAGGACAAGTGGATGTTTAGAGAGAATTGTGCTTCAGAGAAATTGTGCTGCTGTGTCCTTACCTGGTCCTGATGTCAGCCCTCCAAATTCGTGGAGCAGGCATGAGAAAAAGTCTTTCATTTTGTGGAGGGGAACGTGTCTGGGGCTTTTCTCCCTTTTCTTTCACCTGTTTGTGTATTATGTATGCTTTCTTGATTCCCTTTGAGATTTTCATAGCGTTTGGGGGAGGCCAGGTAACACAGTGCTATTTATCTTGGTTGATTTGCAGAGGTGCATGTAAAAATGAATCTCTCTGTCCCAGCTACTACCTAAGTGATGCAGGCTGCTTTCCAACTTGCATCACCCTTCCTTATTTAAACTGGGTCGAGTTTGGGGTTGAGAACTGTAGTGATAGGAGCAAGTGATACGAGACCATAGCAACAGACAAAGCTCTTGATAGGTGAAGATTCATCGCCGTTAGTTACTCCTGACGAAGCTTCTGTGTGTTCATACAACATTATAACTTAATTTCTTGTATTACCCGAGACTCAGATCTTTCAAAAACTTACAGCTGTACTAACTGCTTGTAAAGTATTAGGAAGAATGATATTTCACATTTACAACAGTTTGGGCATAGAGAAGAAGGGAAAGCATGATTCATTACCATAAAATAATGCTCAATTTTAATTAATTGTAAGAGCTATTTTCACATTTAAAGTAGATGCAAGCTGAATTTCAGACTCCAGTTTCAGTTCTGACCCTGTGTGCTACAGACAGTAGGTGCAAGAGCTGCTCATATCCTCTCTGCTTCAGAGCACTGAGTATTAAACATCAAACTGTTTTGTCATAGCAGGTAAGAGTTCTTGGTAAATCTTTACCAAGTTGTGTTTGCACATGTTTGCCTTGTGAGGTAGCTGCTAGGACATCACATTGTACGTTTTGTCTCCATGTTGAGTACGTCACGCAAAATGCACTTTTCCTTGTTTGAGTGCCACACACTCACCCCAGAACAGCCCCGTGCTGGGAAGTGTGAATACTCATTTGGTTTTAAGTAGTCTGTTTCCAGCTAGGTGATATTCTGTGGGGAGTGTGGTTCAGCATGGAGAGTCACCCTCAGTGTCAAAACTTTCTATTGAATGAAGCTCACAAGGCTTTTGTATCAGTCTGCAAACGCAGAGAGGTAAAGCATACAACTTGATGTTACAAGGTCAGTACAGTGGCAGTGAAAAAGAATATTTGATGTGTCTGTTGCTTTTAACCAAGCCAGTTGTAGGCAGACAGATATCGAGGCCTATCAGATAATGTTGATACCTGATTCATATACATGGTTCTGTCTCTCTGGCTTGATTATTTCAGTTCAGTTGTCCATAGATCGTTTCCACAATCCCTTTGGTAATAAAACCAAAATGTAGATCTCACATGATTGTTGCTTCACATGTCATTACAGATTTTCTAAGGTTTTCTGAAGTGTAGCTTATGTAGGAGTCAAAGCAGTGCTTAGATAAAGCTTTTGCAGTGCTACTTATGAGAAGTAGCAGAGGCTTTGAAGAATAACCTGGTTTTAATACGACTTCATTTGGTGAAGTCCATAAGAAACAATACAGCAGAAGGCTGAGCTTTCAGTTCCCTTGTGCTGAATGTGCCCTACAGCTCGTGGCAGTTCTCAGTCTGGTAAAGCACCGCCGTTGCCTTAACATTCTGTGTGGAGAAGTGTGGTTCAGCTGCTTGATGGAGTAGCAAAATGACTTGCAAATTCAGCAAGATTGATCTGAATTAAATAGATCTTACTCTCTTAAATTAGACAGATGTAACGTGTCCTACAAGGAGCTTCATCAAAATTAATAAACCATGCTTTGTATTTTTAAACCAAAACAGCATGTTTCCTTCTTCCTTCCTAATGTTGAGTCATTAAGAGTCCAAGGTCTATTTTCCCATGTTCCTTTAGACTTCCTGATGCTCTTCTATGTATGCCATCATGTCTCTGCAATCAGCAATTGATCACAACTACACATTTACACCTTAAAAATGTATTAATACATTTTATTTGTCTGGCCAGAACGATTATTATCAAATGGGACCAAGCACTACATGTGTCTGGAGAGCTGTCTAAAGCTACCTTACTTTAGATGCCCCATTGAATCCACAGCACAAACTGCCGGGGTCTTTTAGTTCCATGCGGGCCGAGAATGACCAGACACATCAATATGATGCAGAATCATTCCACTTTATTAGCAAACTCCGTGACATTATATAGGAAATCATTTCCGTACACGTGCCACACACGCATCACAAGCTAATCTGATTGGCTACCTTATCTTCTATAGCTACACCCCTATTCAGACAGGTATCCTCCTTTCTTGGAACTTCCCCAACTTAGTTACCACATCAGCAACTTCCCTCTTTCACTGACCTTGGTTACTGCTGCCTGACTGCCCACAAGTATATCTCAGACAAAGCCGCTCGGGCCCCAACACAAAACCAGTGGGGAATCGGACAGGTTGAGTGGTACTGAAAGGCTGTTGAGAATCAGAACCTCACCTGAGCCATGCATCTGGTTGGTGTTTATAACCATGTGTCTGCGGTCTGGTTTATAGCCAGATGTGCTGTGGTCCTGAGCTGCAAGAGGAAAAGACTGAGAGGAATGTGAAGGTGAGGTGCAGGGGAGAAGTGGTGTGAGGGAGTAGATAGTAACTCAGTCTTGATGAGTTTTCCCGTAACATCTTTCTCGGTAAGGTGCTGCTGTGCTCCACTCAGGATAACGTAAAGCAGTACAACCATAGAACCTGGCAACTCGAAGTACCGTGAAGGTCGAAAGGCAAGCAACTGCTTGTCTGTCTTCTCGCACTGTGCCTGAGAAAAAAAAAAAAAAAGATGTAATTTTCTGTTGTCCTCCTGGTCTGTTTTTTCTGTGTACCATGTGTGCCCATCTTGAGCATAAAAGCTGTTGTCCCAGTAGCACACTGACCCGGTTTAGCCTCAAGCCCTTTGCACACGCGTCAGGGTAAAACACGTGCCTGCTTGTGTTTGTACAAGGGTATTGCAGGACATGGGACAGTGTGAGCAGAGCTCTGCACATGAGATCCTTGCTGAGGGGGTTGGTTGCGCTTTCAAAATGTAAAATATGTGGAACAGGATATTACTAATCATGAATCTGACTTTTCTGGCTTTTCTCTAAGGTTTTGCAGGCCTTTTGTTAGACCTCTGAAAATTATGTGCCCAAATATTTGGGCTTTGTCACTATATAAATCTGGTAATTCTTACCTGCACTGGGTTAGTTTTACACAGCATGAATTTATGTCTGAATTTCTATACAGGTGACATCAGGGTGAAGACTTGTGTAGACACTCCTTAAAATCCTGTCTTTAGCAAGTGGGTTTTGAGCTTGAAGTAAAATCTCAGTGGAGACCTGGCTGTTTGTAGACCGAGCATGTACTGGCTATCCAAAATAAACAGCTGGCCTGGCCTGTACTATGGAAGAGATTAAACAGGTGAAAAATAGAAACTTTCTTATCTTCATTAGACTCTGATCCTAAATCAATTGCAAGTATTAGTTAGCTGTGTGAAGAGTGCTCTTTTTATTGCAGCTATTTATTCCAGGTTGCTGCTGTTCACAATTTACTCTAGGAATCAATGAATTAGGTACTTCATTTTGATACTTTCAAGTTAAACATCAGAACTTTAAACACTAGGCAAGTCAAACACAGGAAAGAGGTGTAGAAGAAAACTGTTAATATTCAAAAAGAGATTCCTCAAGAGTTTAGAAAAGCCAGAACTAAATTTGCCTGTGATATCCAGGCACATACAGAGGTGGGAGAGGGAGAACCATTGTATGGTCTGGTGTGTCCTCTGCACCTTGCCCTGTCACTGTGATAACTCTTATCTTGCTTAATAGGAAAGGGAGCCTCAAGAAATAGTCCTGCTAAGGTTACTCACACTTTACTAACAAGTGTAGGCGGCAATCTCACAAGGCTCTGGCATCCTTGGAAAAAATATTCATGGAAGGAGCTAGAATGTGAACCCCAACAAAGTGTGACAAGACTAAAATCCCAAGTGCTATTTAACAAAGGGATTGTGTTTGAACGGATGGCAATGTTGGTAGGTTCTTGGAGCGTCCCCAGACATGGCAAATTTCAATTCAGTTTTCCTGAGGAAGGAGAAAATCTTTGTGCACAGCAGATTTTGGGCACTTGTTCTACTGTGTGATGCCTTCCTCCTACCTTAGTTCCCATTACACCTCCTCACTCTGACAGACAAAACCTTTGTTGAAGTTCAGGCTTGCAAAATCTCCCACTCTCTCCAAAATTAGAAGACACTTAACTCAAGAGGAGAAAGACAAGTCTGTTGTTAAACCACCAGCAACCTCTCTGTCTTCATCAAGATACTTGTGAAGTTTCTGGTTTTGTGTTCAGTTACAATTTTTCCTCAGTAGTACCTGCCACTCCAGGGAGAATCAGTGCTAGTTTAACAGGCATTGGCATAAGATCTATCCTCTGAAGGATTTATCATTTTTAGAGAAGCATAAATGAATTGCTGAATTGACAACACCTTCCACAGCTCATTATTCTGCTTTCAGAAAAACAAAGAACAACTTGTCCAGAAACTAAAATCTTTCCTTTCCATCCAGTTCCCTGATTCAGATCCCTTAGAAATGTCTGCCAAAGCAACTGCCTTTTCCTAAGCCCAATTTGTTTTTTACATGTATATATGTGCACACACATATGTGTGTGTGTGTGTGTGTGTGTGTGTAGTTTTAGTATTTTTAATCCACCATGACATTCACTTGACTGTAGAGAAATTAATTAGGCTTGATACTAAAGCTGTTTTATCTCCTTATTATCTGTCTGTGTTCCCTTGTTCTTTGGTTGCATGAGTTTTTAATTCCAGCTCTGCATCCAACTGTGCAGTAGTCTTTCCATAACCCCTGATTGGAGGAACAGTGGCACTGGATTGCAGGATTTCTGGTTTGGGTTATACCTCGATGGGCAAGGGCATGCTTGTGGTTTTGTCTGTAACAGTAGTAATACATGAGGCTGTGTTGCGGTGTTGATTATAGACCTACAGTGGAATTAATTATGTACAAGGCATTTTCATTTCAGTCAGTAGGCAACTGGATATGCCTGTTACTTTTACTGTAGAATAGATTTTAGAGCTCATCCACGGGATTATTACTTGAGTTTGCCCTGTGAGTACAACCAAGGCAGGAGATCTCCAATGTATTATTTATTTATTGCAAAAAGAAAACTGAATTCTCTTCTGAAAGTACAGTGGAGAGCTATGAAAGGTGTTTCACACTTGGCTTTAATGCTGGTCAAGAAGTCAGAGCTCATCCGCCTCTTGGAAAAGCAAGTGGACATGCACTTGACATTTTTTATTGCTGTAGTAGATGTGTTTATTTAGGAACAATGGAAAAAATAACACTTGTAGCACAAGTTGTCAGGAAACCGCCAAGTTGTTTATCCTGTTTCCTTCAGGTATTTTTTTATGTTTGTCTCAGTTATGCCCATAAACATTTGCAGATCAAAATGGTGTTTATTCAGGAAAGAAGCTAAAGGTCTTTGACTTAGCACATGAATAAAGCAGGGTCAATGTTCTTATGTTGATCCACTGCTTTCAAATTCCTATGAATTATTCTGGATTTTTCTACTTCAGTTGGCTTCAGATATCTTTGTGAACATGTCTATTCATCAGCATTGAATCAAAAGCTTGGCAGCTATTTTTTCAATAAATAATTATTCCCAAACTAATAAACATCACAGCAGGGTTTAATTAATATGTCAGTCATACTGCTTGCTTCCCCCCCCCCCCCCCCAAAAAAAATAAAAGAAAATACAGTGCTCTGAAATTAGTACCTGAGAATAAAGGTGTGGGCTTTTTTCTGCAGGGAGCTATGGGAAAGGCAATTAGAGTATGTTGATTGCATCCACTTATCTTTCTCTTTAGGCAGGGATGTCTTGTTTTTAAAAGTTAACAGCTAGGAAAGATGCAAATGCTCGTGCAGAGCCCTCCACCCACCCTACCCCCGTGGCACTGTTGTTATTGTCACAAACAATTAAGCTGTGACTTAATTTTTGTACTTATTTGTTAGCAGTGGTGTAAACCTCATTGTATGTCGGCACAGCTGTTTCATTCTGCTAGTTTATAAGCCTTTGAAGATACTGTATGCTGGAAAGATAAGGTTCAGATCTTTTAAAATTCTGTTGAAATCATAATTTCTTTAAGATAAGGGTCCGTGCTATTGTTGGTCACCTGTAGGTATGAGCACCTGCTCTGTGCTCTTCCCTTCCCCAGTGTGGTGTAGAACTGTTGCTTTTCCTCAGGGCTGTAGGGAGTAGGACTTGCTTGCTGGCTTGGGAAGAGAGATCCACTACTCCTCCATCAAGAGTCTTCCACTAATAAGTTTTTATTAGCCTTCTAGACCAGAACCCACACTGAGATTCAGTAAACATTGAGGATGCAACTTGTACTTTAGTAATCAAAGTATTACACAGGATTTCATGTTTTGTATGTACAAATTCAAAGCATCCAAGCTACTCTGAATGTGCTGCCTAAGGACGTCAAGTGATAGCTGTATGGCTGTGCTGAAGACACACAGATATCTTTGACCATTGATGAGGTATTAGGAATTAAGGAGTATATGCGACTATTTCTGCATTCCATTTTTCTCTTTGACATTGTTGATAATAAATCTCCCCTATATGCATGAGCTTCAAATTCACTTCAGCTCCTGGTTGAAAAGTGTGTTTTAATGTAGTAAACAGGCCAAAAAAAAAAAATCTATAAATGAGTCTGTTAGGTTAAAATATAGTTTTCCTACTGTGAGTTTTACCATCTTCTTCATGTTCATGCTAAACTCCAACTTACAGAGCAATATATGGAAACCCAGTTCTAAAATGAGAAGGCAAAGTCCTTCAAGTGCATCTCATTGCATGACCTTGCTGAAATGAGTATTTCTGATGTGCAGAAGGGCTGGATAACTATTACCATATTTTGCATGAAGTACATTCTGCTTTGAAGTTGGCAGAATCTTTTCCTGGAGACTTTGTAGGATTAGGCTTTCTGCATGAACAAAATTGCTTCCTTGAAGGGATGTCTTTACAGATGGAGTGATATTTGACTTGTGCATAGTAAGATGTAGAAAGAATGACTTCAAACAACCGTGAGATATAATGAACACTGATATTGTTCAAAACCTCATCAAGAATTACATTCATGAAGATTATGAATGACCTCATCTTTTACTCGGACAGTGCCATGTATTATCTCTTCACCGGGGGCTGGTGTGAAACACCGTCTGGCTGAACCGATTAAGTTGCTTTCAATTTGCGTAAAGATTTCCACTCCTGTAAATATTTTTAGGTACATGCATAACTGTGCACTGAAGTAATCACTTTGAAGAGAATAGGGCAAATTATTAGTTCATTTTGACCAGAAAAGAGTATTCATAAAGGATTTGGAGTTTAATCTTCCTCCGTGGCTTCCTTAGTTACCGAGTCCTGCCTTCACTGTAGCCTTTCTTCCAGCGGGTTATATGTGTCTAATCTTTGAAGTCAGTTGGCATTCTTCATTTTATATAAATGAACAGTTTTCATGTTTAGTGCTTTTCTGCTTAATTGGTTACTTAATTAATAGCAAATGTTCAGAAAATATGAAATGTCTTTCCACAAAGAAAGTAATCTCAGGCTTTATAAGAAGGCCAAGTTTCCTATGTCCTATTGACTATGTATTTCCAAGCGTGCCATTGTTTGACTGATGTGTTTTTAAATGAATGTGTATGCTTCATGACAATTAGATTGAACTTTTCAAAAAGTTTGTTAAAGAGGGCAGTGATAAAATCCCTTTGCTCATGCTAAGATATGCTGCCAACCTTGGCGAGGTGCTGTACCACCAGGAAAACATCAGGGCTGCAGGGATTCTGGCGTGCCTGGCCATGGCATGGGCCTTGCTCCTTAGAGGGCCCTGGAGCTGGCCCTGGCTGCCTTGAGGGTCGTATTCTTCCTATGAGAAAATTTCTGAGCCTCCATGCTATTTCTTGCATGATGTTGTAAGTTTCAGACAGGTCCTTGCTTCTCCTTTTTGCTTCATTCTCCACTGATTACCTTTTTCCTGTCTTTTGAGTGGTGCTAGTGAAGTGGTTCACTTGATGGGATACCAACCAATTTTGTGCCTCCTTACTGTGCCAGAACAGTTGTCTACCAGCACCATTCCCAGGACTGGGACTCAGGAAACCATCATTCAAGAGCTGCTGCTGTAGAGCAAGTGCTTCGAGTATCAGCTGGGAAACTCGAGATGTCCCTGCTCCCTCGAGAGTTGCTCAGCTTATTTACTTTGTAACTGGCAAGGCATGTGGTGTCTTGTCCACATTCCAGTTTGTGATGGGAGTTTCCTGAGCACTTGCAAGTGGTCTGATGCTATGTTGAAGTCAATGGCCCATACTGCTCCTATCAGGCTGTGCTGAAAGTTCCATTGTGGAGACTGGTAGACCTTTAGGATGTATCTGTGAGTTGTATCTGACTGAGTTTTTGCAGGGTCATGTGAAGGGGAAGAAGTGCCTGGATTAATAGGCTGAGTGTTTCTGGGTCATCTGAATGAAGGCATGATGTAGCTGTAACTCCCAACAGAGAAATCCAGAAGGCAACATCTGAGGAAGCTGAGGTCTTGCTTAGCTCCAATCCTTTCTATCCCAGGAGAAGATAAACTCTACCCTGCTGAAAGCATCATCATTCTCCTTATGGACAAGTTTTATGGCAAACCCCACTGGAAAACTGACTCTGGACTGAGGGTTCAGAATATCTGTAGGCCTGTCATTCCTGCTCTGAATTCCTTGATGAAATGTCTCTTGCACTTGCCATACACAACTCCCCACACCACTTTGCTAACAGAGGAATTGATTCAGTTACAAGGTTTTGAAGCTCTTTGCAAGACCAAAGAGATGATTGATATTGATAGAAGTGTTTGTGCTGACAGCAGGGGGACAGGGTCTGAAGCACATCTTGCCTCCCAAGATTGTATCTCTTGACTCAGTGAACAAACTCACTCTCCTGTAAACTAGTAGCACCTGGCTGTAGGTTTGGGTCTTGTTCTGTATTTTCACTGCAGTGGTGTGGGAGACAGTTCTGAGCTGCGAGCAGTACCAGCTCCTGCTGTTTAACATTGGGAAGAGTTCAACTTGGTTCTTGGGGAAACGTGTGGCACTGGTTTTCTTTGGCCATAACCACTTTACTGCATAATATCAGAACAAATTCTCCAGGGCATGGTGTGTTATAGCAGTATGAAACCCATTGAATCCCTTTCCTCACAGCATATAAAACCAGATACAGCTCTGCAAGCAGAGCACTTTTTCCTGGCAGAGATGGAGGCAAAATATGAGGGACCTAAGCTGCAAAATGTTTTGGACAGCATTTAATGGCCAGCAGTCATTCTTGTGCTAATCTATCCCTCTCTAGGAATATTTCCAGTTACTCCTGAATTGCAGAGATTCATTTTATTTTGTTTCCTTTGCTGTCAGGCTGTTGCTTAATATCAGCTGGAAGGTGAGAGCTTTCAGGGCTTGGAGGTAGCAGAAATGAATATTCCACTGGGAAAGGAGACAGATGTGTGATCACCATGTCAGGTTAAGGATAGCTGGGGAAGAAGGTGTCATTTATCAAATGTCATTAACTTTAGAAGTATTTTCTACTCTGCAGATGAATCTGGACGTTTTCATTACATTCTAGACAATGGATTGGGTAGGCTGAGTAATATGAAACATTTGAGAGTGCTTTAAAACATTATCTGACAAAAGTCCTTCCCAAAAAACAGATCCAAAGAGCATTTCTGTGAGCCATTCTTCATTAAAACAAATAACATTCAACTCCGTTAAGAGCCAGAGGAGAGAGCACTTTATTTTCTCTTTGCTGGTGGGGATTGTCTACTATTCCCTGCCTGCAACTGTTCTGTAAAATGATGCCTTTTCTTTCAAAATCAGCAACAATGCAATAGGTTATCCAGAAAAGTAATTGGCAAGCTTTCCCTGCTCAAAGCCAAACTGTGAACAAAGTATTAAAGGAGTGCTTTTTTGTAAATATAATTTTCAGTTACTTTTTTATTAAGCATTTAAATTATAGTGTTAAGCTTTTTTTTTTTTTTAACTATGTTTTATTACCCAAATTCTCCCAGATTCTTATCTGGGAGTAAAAGAATAGATATAAAACCTTAAGAAGTTCAAGAAATACAAAGGGATGTATTTCTTGCAAGCCTTAGCAGTGGCATATCTGACACTCTCTGTAGTTTTTACATTAAAATATTACTGTGTATCTAATTTGTATTTTAAAAAAATAAATGTGTCCTTGCACAGGAAAAAAAAAATCAGATTCTTGTTATCAAAACTGTAATTACAAGAAAGGGGGAAGCTGAAAGTATTACCTGGCTCCAACCCATTGTCATTAAACCCCTAATGTCATAGAATCATAGAATCATAGAATCATGGAATGATTAGGGTTAGAAGCAACTCCCAGAGGTCATCTAGTCCAAACCCCCTGCAAGAAGTAGGGACACCCTCAACTAGATCAGGTTGCTCAGGGCCTCATCCAACCTGGCCTTGAATGTCTCCAGGGATGGGGCATCCACCACCTCCCTGGGCAACCTGTTCCAGTGCTCCACCACTCTTACAGTAAAGAACTTTTTTCTAATATCCAATCTAAATCTCCCTCCCTCTATTTTGAAACCATTACCCCTTGTCCTGTCACAACAGGCCCTACTGAACAGCCTCTCCCATCTTTCTTGTGGGCCCCCTTGAGGTACTGGCAGACTGCTGTAAGGTCTCCCCGGAGCCTCCTCTTCTCCAGGCTGAACAGCCCCAACTCTCCCAGCCTGTCCTCGTAGGAAAGGTGCTCCAGTCTCTAAAACATATTAGTAGGTTTTATTTTGCTGCTAGAAACTGGTTTCAAAAGCAGTTGAAGTCAGGGCCAAAAAAAAAGGGCAAAAAGGATGCAGGTGAAGTTCACGTTCATCCATGTAGGTGCCAGGATGTAGTCAGTGAGCCTGTCTGGCATCAGCAGTGTTGGGAAGTGCAGGGCTTAGGTCCATCTGCATCCAGATAATGACTAGAAATACATATAAATACAAGCAAACGTGTGAAGGCAGGGTTGCTAAATGGTGTTTACACAAACGGCTCTGGTAGGTGGCTGAAATGGTTAAATATCCCTGGGATAGGAGATACTGGGACATGAGCATCAAGAAGATATTTTCTATTCAGCTACAAATCGTGGCTTTTCTAAATTCTAGTGCTTGATGGCACAGACTGAAATAGATGCGTTATGTAATGCTGAAATAAGAGAGAAGGTTGAAGTAGAGTTGAGAATCCAGCCACCCCCAAAACGTAGGCGTCAACGAATCTGGGGTTGCATCTGAATCTTATGATCAGAGCCTTAAAGTTTCCAAAATGTCATAAGTCCCAGTACCAAAATTAAATGCAGCCCTGTAAAAGCGACTAAGCCGAGCATAGCAAGGAGATACGAGCCTGGCAACAGCCTTCCAGCTTCTGCCCCACTTAGAGGTTGAAGAATAGATCTGTGAAGGTATTTAGGTGGTCAAGGGAGCAGGTGCTTGCAAGAGTCCCACTGGGCACCTATAAAAGTCACTTTGCAAAATTTTTATTCTTTATTTTATAAATTAGAAATAAATCTCTATGTCAAGCCTGTACCTGACCTAACTGAATTGTATGTAGCTCAAGAGCCTGCCTGAATTTCTTGCTTGAGCAGGGGGGTTGGACTAGATGATCTTTTGAGGTCCCTTCCAACTCCTGACATTCTTTGCTTCTGTGAATTTTAAAAAATAAGAGCTAAAACTAACAAATGAAAGTATTTCTCAAGAAGGTGGGCAGACAAAGCTAGGATTTGTTATTCTACTTGGTTTTGGTTTGGTTTGGTTTGGTTTGGTTTGGTTTGGTTTGGTTTTCCCCGTGTTGCTCTTTTTCTGTAGATTAATTGATATCCCACTTTCATTAACTCATGCAAATGCAAATACATGTTACACAGAATGAAGATGTTTTACCAACAAGATTAATTAATTATTGAGGCAGCCAATTAATAGCACCAGCTAGTGTTCTTAAAACCAAGTGCGTGGTGTGAGAGCTGGTTGCTGTGTAGGATGGCAGCGAAGTGCTGTGTCCCGAGTGAGAAACACAAACGTAAAGCTGTTACCCAGTCGCTACAGGACACTTTCAAAGCAGAGGTGGATGTGACTGCTGATTGGAAGACATGTACAAGAGCAAATTAATTAAGGCAGATCCATCTTAGAAAAAGAAAAACATGGCATTTCTTTTGTGCTGCGTTAACTTATACATCTGCTTTCAGCTTCAGCCACAGTTGTCTTCAGAAAAGTACAGATTCTGTCAAATGTTATTGTGGCTGCCTGACTGATGAAATCTTATTTCTTCTGCCTTGGAGCAAGTCCCACTCTGTTCTCCTGGAGACAGGAGCTACCTCTTCCAGTTCTGTGGGCATCTAATCCTAAATATTGAGCTAAGACAGGCTTTCAGCTCTTGATACCTTTCCTCAGCTCTGCAGGCACTGGTTGCAGACCTGTCAGCCGGCAGCCCAGGATCTCAAGATTCCTGAAGCCTGGCCACAGCTCAGTTTTCCCCTAACATAAACTAGGCTCACATTTTAGTCCAGATACCAGTGGAGGTGGTCTTGACTCTGTCCTTGTTTAAAACGTGCTAACTGCCCTGTACATCTCGTCCAAGTAGTGATGCATGAGGTGAGCATTGCACTTGCAACAGGGCTGAATTTTCCTCCCATTGAAGTCTTTAGGCATTGGTCAGAGTAGTTCCTCAGAAGTTTGGTTTCCAGTCAGCAGTGGGATTTCACTTGACTGTAAACTTGAGGATTGCTTGCTATTTATGCCTTTAATATGGCTAAATAATGAACTGATATTTTACAGGTTGCTATGCATCAGAATTACACCTCATTAATATAATTTTATTATATACCAGGAAAATTGCAGATAGATCAAATAATTTAAGGTAATTTCAGTATGCAGAAAGATCATTAGGAGTAAGGGCACATTTTAAATGTTACAAAATAATTCAGTGTCATTATTGTATTGTTTCCACATACTTGTGAACTTCCATCAGATATTTATATTGGCCTAATTGAGAGCTGACATTCAGAAGTCTTCACTGATTGACACTGATGAAGCCAGGTAAATAATTCTAATCTAGTTGTATGAAAACTCATTTCTGTAATTAAGTATCACTTCCATTATGAATCACAGCTTGGATACCAGCCACTTTTTGCTGTCTCCTCCCTTTCCTAGGAATAGTGAGCAGGGTGCTCTTGCCAGGTATGTACATGTCCAGCACCATCCTCTGTTTATAGTTACACTTTAATCTCAGTTTCGATGAGAAGCCCCAGGTGTGTCCACAGACCCTACAGATACGTTTTAAGGGGTGAAAGAAAAGTGTTTCCTTCTGAATGCCATCTAGTAGATACCCAGCACCCTACTTGGTCTCTCTGACAGCTTGGAGAGGCCGCGGTTGGCATGGAAAGCCACATTGGTTTGAGATAGTTATATTCCAAGTAAGACTAGGTTTTGAAAGACAAACTAGGCAAATTGGATGTTCACTCTTTGAGCTTTTTTCTCCTGGATGGACTCGGAAAGGAAAAGCCTTTCTAGAGCCAAACGTCACTTGTGGGAGTCCAGAGGATGTTGTCGCAGATCTCTGGAGTAGACCAGAGAGGCACCATCTTCATGTCCTGGGTTTTACTGGCCAGAAACCAAGGTTCATGTGTGGGATAGGACCTGCCCACTGTTCTGTCACAATGGGAAGTCATGACTGTGGTCCTGTCCTGCAGTGTGGGTACAGCCTGGCTGGCCACCCAGCTCCCCTTGGTATCCTGCTTCTGGGTTCCTGCTGCTTCTGGGGTGGTTTGCTCTGAACTCAGCAACCTTCCAGAAGGCTTTGACAGCATCTGCAGATGCAAGACTGGAGCTGCCAGCTTAAGCACAGTCCAGATTTTAGAGACTTGGAAATTCAGTAGCTTGTTGATGTGCCTGTTAGTTGTGAAACAGATCTCTCTGGTTTATCAGTTCCCTGGGGGATCTCTGCTGCTTATCGTTCCTGCTCCCATTTCTCCTCCAATATTAATTAATCTTTGTCAAGTGAAGCCACAAATTACTTGTCAGATCAATGGTTGGGTTTCTCCCACTTGCCCTTGGGCTTTCAGTAGGAAAGGGTATCACTTACCCCGGGTGGGTTACCGGGGTGGATTATGCTCTCGTGGGTGTGCACTCTGCTTTTTTTCTGCCACTGTGAGTAAGAAAACTCTGAATCTGACAACTGCAGGTCAGTGCACGCTGTACATGAAGCTATAGGGAATGAAGTGGGTTGCCAAAAGAGATGAGTGACGCTGTGAGCTAAACAGGAATCTGAAAAGCATCTGAGGTTCAGTGTGCTAACCTGAATTCTGTAGGTGTGTGGGACTACAGAAGCAGGGGAGGTAGCGGATGGGTTGTACATACGTGTTTGTGGAGGTCAGGAGCACGTGTCTCGGGAAATTGTTTCATAACTGCTGCTGGAGGTGGCTCATGCCTTCATCCTGGGAGGCGGTTTGGGGTGTCGTGAAGCAGGGCGCTACAGTAGCAGAATTGCTGTAGTGCACAAGCATCTTAATTTACATTTTCCTTTTCTCCTTTGTTTCTCTCCATAACTTTTCTCCCCATGTTTATGTAAGTGCATAGTATATTCCCTTCCCTTATTGTATTGTAATCCATTTTAATAGAGTCCGGTGAAGTTAAGGCAGAGGAAATAAAACTGCCCAGCTTTGATGGGTTCCCTGGTGTCAGGTGCTTAGAAGTGCCGTTGTTGTTGTCAGCACTTGGGGGGAGAGAAACAACCATCAGAACTGCTGTTGAGTGCATACAGATGTGCCGCTGACGCAGTTCTGATGGACCGGGGCCGGCACATGAAAAGCAGCACATTTGTTTCTTTTAAGGAGGGAGAATGTGACTAAGATGAGGGTCATAATTTAAACCTCACTGAATAAACATCACTTTACTGTTGTGTACTTTTTAGGCATTTATAAGCAGCTGTGTATATTAGGGCTTTGTCAGGCTTGGGAAGTAGGTGCTCAGGATATTGAATTTATTAAATCGGAGTTTATTGAATTTCCTTTGAATTCTTTTGGTGATGTAATGTCACTATTGTGCTTAGTGTGTGCAGCTGGCTGCTGTATGGGGGTCTTCTGTGCAGCAGCAAATAAATACATCCGTGTGGCTTGGTTATGGTGTTAATAGCTAGAGGTACTCTGAGCAGAAGGTGGACAAGATACTGACCCCAATCTTGCTTTTTGGTTTCCCCAACATAGACTTGAACATCTGGATTAATTTAGACCTGAGAACATAACTGCATTCAAGTTATTTTCCTTGCAGTTGTCAGCAGTCCATGGTCCTCCTCCCTACGTCCCCTAAAATGTTGCTGCTTTTCATTTAACAGCATTTTCTTCACAACATGCTTCAACCACAGCCCTCTTCTGACCAGTTATACACCAGTAAATTCTCACTCCAGTCCTACTCCTGATCGGTGGTGACTGAGCATGTTTATGCACAATCTTCTGGGCTTTGCAGCTCATACAACATGTTCTATGAGGTCTTGTTGATAAGAGACAGTTTAGATGTGATTGAGGCCAAAGCAGAGATCAGAGTTAGCTGGCTTTGGGAGACAGTGCTGGTTCTCCACAGTTAAGTCATTCAGAGATGGTGTGCCTTTACAGGGCTGACTGTGGGCACACACTCTGCTCTGTGTTTCCACTTGTGATGGATGCACACAAGGTGATGGTCAGCCTCTCAGAAGAGCTGGGCGTTCCATGTGGCCAGCTCTGGAGTTGCCTAGGTAGTCTTGCTACCAGTGAAAAGAGGTGGATGTGTCCAGAACATGTGTCTCTGCCGCTGCTGTGCTTAGGCGGAGATCATGACATGGTCATGGCCACCAAGTTCACGCAGTGACATGTCCAGCACAGCTGAAACTGCTGGGGAAAGCAGTGCCTTCCCTGGCCTGCAGTACAAAGTCAGCGACCATCGTGTTCTCAGGTGAAGAACAGCCCTGCCATCCCCCTCTTGGCATTTGTGCACAGGAGGAGGCGTTGCTGAGTCCCGGGCACGTCCCATTCGTTGCCGCTTGAAAAATGTTCTGCTTTTCCAAGTTTGGGGAGCCTTTGTGGTTGTGGAGACCTGTCTCACGAGGACAGAAGAGTGTAGAGCAAGCGTGCTGCAGGCTGAAGCAAAGCCCCAGCCCTCCATGACATAAATACCACTTCATGTCTCTGTCTCTTGACATTATCTCGGGGGGCAGTGAGATGAACCTGAGGGTGCAGAGAAAAATATCATCAAGTCATGGTTGCTGAGCCTCATCACCACTTTGCTGACATTTCCAAGATGAAAAAAATACTGTTCCATCACTCATGCCAGTCTTGGCTTAGAGAGGAGATAATTTGGTATGGCTGCAGCATCCCGAGTCCCTCACAAAACGACGTCAGTGAAAGTTTCAGTCGTGAGAAGCTTCCCAGCGATGGTAGACTTGCCCTTTCACTGCTGCTGCTGCCATCTAATTATCTGTGTGCCTCAACGAGAGAAGGAAATCGCCCGCAGCTAAAACAACCACCAAGGTTTAGATTGGAGCCTGGAACAGGTCCTCAGGCCGGTGTGGAATTCAACTGCTGCTTAAACATTGGGTTTTGGGAAGTGCTGAAGCAAAATAAATTAGAGCAAACCTGAAGGAAGAAATGCATGGAGGGCTGCAGAGGACGTCCAAGGACTCAGCCGCGGCACTGGGGTGTTCGTTTGTGTTATTTGGAGCCATCCAGCCTGGTGTTGCCCCACAGGAGGATAACTTGGTTTGCTTTTATTACCTTGAGGGCTTTGCCTGAAAGAATCAACAGGATTTTGGAAAGCTGTGAAAGCTTTGTTGCTCTTGTTGACTTTAATCATTGCAGTATAAATTTCTAGTCCCTAGGGGAAGAATTTCTGTGAAATACCTTTCTGTATTTATTACTTTAAAAAGGGTTCTTAAGTTACAGGTTATTATATCTGTCACTCACTGCAGGATAGACCTGGAGATAAATATAGCAAAGTTTTGTATTCAGAGTGGAAGAAGTGTATTTCTGCTAGATTTTATTAACATTTCTCAGTAATTAAAATGGGAACACCAATGGGATCTGAAAGTGAGGTTGGTTCATGTAATTCGCCTTCCTGCCATGCGGTGTTTAGGTAGCTGGTTCTGGTTGGGTTTAAATTTCTGTACACACATTTGTAGGACTCATCCTCCTCTTTCCAGAGTTACCAAGTTGTTTGTTTACAAGGGCTCAAAGGCAAACTCATTAGAGATGTTTGTTTGGTCCTCATAGTAGCCCCTTGCTGTGCCACTCGCTTCTTGGATTTCTCAGAGCTTTCCCCTAAATATGAATAAATTACGCTGATTTTATTCATGCTGCCATCTCTCCTGGTTTTCTTCTGAATGTTGAAGTTTTTGATATTTGTGAAGCTGGCATGTTTGTTTCATAATACTGTGATTGGCGTTACCATTTTTTGCATACAGTTCATTTGTTGGACACAAAGTTGTAGCATACAGGTTGGAGGATCTGCTGAAGCCTCTCTGTCTGTCTGTTGTTGCTTAAAATTGCTTCCACTGACATCAAAGATTGATGTCCATGGTTGTTACTGCTTCAGTTTCATCTGACAGTATCTCCTTAAGGGCTGTTGGATACTTTTTCCAATCTGAAGGAGTTTCTGTTCCCAGTTATCAGTTCGAGTTTCAAATAGTTTTTTCCCCCAAATGAAAAAACAAGATACATTCTAGAAGGAATTCAGGAGTTTTAAAGACCTACAAATTTTCAAAGCCAGTAAATTTTTAATGTTCAGAAGTTGCAGCTTCTCTCAGTGTGAGAAGCTTCCAAAACTTTAAGTAGCAACTATTTTCTGTCAAGCATCCACTCAGTAGTCCTGCATGCAGAGCACTTCCACATAAGCCTTAATTTCTTCTGTATCTGTGAATTCTGTCTGTTCATAACATTGCAAAAAAATTCAGTGCCCACACAGTATTTGAGAGAAGCTTCTGCTTGTAAAAAGCAGGAATACCATAATTTTTCTATACATTTCCCTCATTTATTTTTTACTTTGACTTTTTTTTTTTTTTGCTCTTGTGTTCAGCCGTCGTTCCTTAGGGAGTTTTGTAACCATGGGGCAACTGCCTCTGACTTGGGATTTATTCGCCGGGAGGGAAGGGAAGCAGAACAGAACTTGAACAACTGCAGAGACAAATAAACCTTATTCTCTGTGTGGGAAATAAGTCTCTGTGAAAAATGTCCTTATTGAGCAAGTCTTCCAGATGGCTGTGCTCGCTGCCGAGTTGGCTTCTCTGAATGCCGAGTCCCTCAGCAGTGGCTTTGAGAGCCTGCTGAATGGTTGGAGCATCGACAACCTGGAGAGAGCTTTGACACCAGGATCAGGCCCTCTGCGTGCAAAAGTCCGGTCCCCGCTGACATTTGTGCTTTACAAATCAAAGCCTCGATTTATAGGATCAAATGCTGTCTCACTGTGTGGAGTCTCCTCTAACCAGCACGATTAGAAGCTGCTGAGAAGCAGTTTTCTTGCTTTCAGCTCCGATCTCTGCAGCCCAGTGCCGAGAGTGTTCGCTGGTTCGGGTTTGTCTCGCGTCGGTTTGGCGGGCAGTGATGTGACAGGGATGCCAGCGCTGAAGGGTGCTATCCCTGGAACCACCCTGTGCTGCATGAGCTCAGCAGAGCAGGGACCTGGGCGCTGCACCCTCTGGTTAGACAGGAGGGATGGCTCCTGCTACACTCCCTAATTCCCAGGACAGGTTACAGCTCCTGTTCCAGCTTCGGGGTCCTGTTTGGGCTGTGCCTGCCTCATCCCATCAGTCTCTGTGTTTAAACAGCTCGCTCCTTCTCAGGAAAGTGTTAAAACCAAAAAAACAATCCCTACTTGAGCCATGTGCTAAGGCACAACTGTCATAGTGGTTTAACTGCAAACTTCTCAGAAATAATCTTCTAACATTGTTATAGCTGTTTGTATTGCTTTAAAGTGCCTGATTTGTGACCCAAGGACAGTTTTATTGCCTTCTGTGAGGTTTGTTTCAGAGGCAGAATGGCCTTATTTAATGGATATTGTTGATTTGGGGGAAGAACCTCCCTTGGTTATTGTCCCATTAAAAGAAAACAATACTTCAAAAAACCCACAGGACTCTTATCTCTTGCCCTTTAAGATTTTATGGCTGAGGGCATGTCCATCCCACATCACAGGGCACAGGAGTGCCCCGGGGACTTGAGCCACCGGTCAGTGTCACGATGGGAAAATTGCAGCTCAGATCTGAGAGCATTGAAGGTGCTCGGACCGAGGGGAGCTCCTAAGTGAGTGTGGTATCACCCAAAAGGTTTTGGGGTTTGGGGGTTTTTTTTGCCTTTCTCACCTCAACTTTAAATGTGGAGTCACTAAACGCACAAAAAAGCTTCTTCCTGGTAATTCAGATGCTTTCAGTTCCCAGATGTGGGTCTCCTCCATCAGGCTGTAACATCTCCACAATTCACTGACAAACTTGGGAGAAGGTGAGTTGTGATCAGAGACCAGAGATTAGTTGGGTGTTGCATGGGTCATGTCCAGTTGTTGTTCCTCTGTGTTCTCATTCTGCTCACTCAAACCCTGGACAGCTAGCCAGGTTGTGTGTCTTGGCACAGCTGAGGCAGCAGCAGCCCTCTCCCTCTGGAGGTACCTGTCTCTCTCCGTTGACCAAGAGAGGATTTAGACAATGTATTTGGACAAAATGCCTAAATTCTGATTTTGTGGAAGTTTGAGTTGAAGCGCTGCAGTGGGTTTTCACAGTGGTTGTCCATCCTGTGCCCCAGTTACTGTTCCCTTTCTCTATTGCTTTTCACAACCAAATCACTATTGAAGCAGGCTAATGTCCTGATATTAAACCAAACCAGGCAAGCTCATTCCTCCCTCTTCCTGCTGTCACCCTACTACTTTTGAAGCGTTCCTATGCTACCTAGACCTTTCCTATTCCAGCCTTCCCAGGAGGCCCAGGTCTTTACCATAAAGAAGGAAAAGGTCATCTTTCTTTGGTGTGGCAGCTAGAGAAACAAGCTCGTGCTTGGTACTGGTTACTGCGAAAACTGAATCTGAAAAGTTTGCTGAGGTCCTTTTAAGGCTCTGTCATTTGCAACCATATCTTGATAGCAGAAATATCTCTTCATATGCTTGTTGTGGTGGTGCAGCAGCGTCAGGTGCAAGTTGCAGTGGAACTCCATGTTTGCTGGCCGTGTTACCTGGCACGTGGAAGTGCGTTCACGTTTAGTCCATGTGGCATTTTCCCTGGGCAGTTGCTTGAGACCGAGTGTCAGAAGGAATTTGCTGTAGAAATGTAAAAGCAAAACGCTTTGATGGCATAGGGGGAGGGGGTATTTTACATCTGACCTTCTCCTACCTCTGTTGGTTTTATGCTGAAACATCATGATTATCAAGAGGCTTTATTATCTGCTGGAAGGCATCTTAAGTAGGGGTCATTCTCTGTGAAGTTTTACTATTTACAGTACAGCTCATTAGACCATGTTTAGAATTTAAATGAATTACTTTAGTGCAATCAGCTCCTGTAATCGCACAGGGAGCAGCCCTGGTACTGCTGCGTGTCATACCTGAGGATCAAGACACTGAGAAATAGTATCATTACACCTTTTCTTGGGTAGCTCTAATTAGCTTGGGTTTTATATCCTGGGCTGAGCGAGCAGGGCTCGCAGTTTGTAAACCCAGCTGAGTAACAAAACAGCTTGGAAATCTGGTGAAGCAGTAAGAGTGGAGCCCTAAGCTTCAGGTATCATGGGAGCTTTGTGGTACTGCTAAATCCAGCGACAAAGCCTTGGATATAAAAATCCCCATGAGGCAATTTCTGCAGCCATTTAAGATGCTGATATGTTTTACTGCATTTTACAGCATGTGCCATTTAAGTGAAATGAGCATAAGATTAGCAAAATGTGAATTAAGTTATAAAATTGAAATAGAAGTAGTTGTGTGAACTTGGAAAAAACAGAAATGAAATAAACTCCAGTCCGAGGCCTAAATGATGTCAGGATTGCCACATCAATCTGCATGGCCATGAATGCCATATATAGATTTTAATTTTTTTTTTTATGGTTTATTAGAAGGATATTTTGAGGAACAAAAGCGTCATTTTGTACCATGGGGAAGCAAAATGATCGTCTGGAGACGGTATATAGGGAGTTGCAGTTAGGGAAGTACAGCTTATCTCTGGGATTCCTGTATGGATTGAACATGGATTAGACCAGAATACAGACACCTCTTGCTGAGATTCCACCTGATGTATCCAGCATGATTTAATAGGTAAGGAATAGAATTACTAACAGGAAATGAAAGTTTCTGTAGGCTACTAGTGAATCTGGTTTTGTTTTTAACACCAAAGCTGTCAGGGGTAAATTTAATGAGATTTAACAAGGGCAAGTGTGGGGTCTTGCATCTGGCAAGGAACATCCCCAGGTACCAGTTGGGGACTGGCCTGTTGGAGAGCAGTGCAGGTGAGAGGGATCAGCAAGATGACCATGAGCCAGCAATGTGCCCTTGTGGCCAAGAAGGCCAGTGGCATCCTGGGGTGTATTAGAAGGGAGGTGGCTAGTAGGTCAAGAGAGGTCCTCCTCCCCCTCTACTCTGCCCTGGTGAGACCTCACCTGGAATATTGCATCCAGTTCTGGGCCCCTCAGTTCCAGAAGGACATAGAACTCCTTGAGAGAGTCCAGCACAGGGCTACACAGATGATGGAGTGGAACATCTTCCTTATGAGGAAAGGCTGAGGGAGCTGGATCTCTTTAGCTTGGAGAAGAGGAGACAGAGGGGTGACCTCGTTAATGTTTGTAAACATGTTAAGGGTGAGTGGTCAGGAGGATGGATCCAGGCTCTTCTCAGTGGTGGCCAGTGATAGGACAAGGGGCAATGGGTCCAAGCTGGAACAGAGGAAGTTCCATCTCAATGTGGGGAAAAGCTTTTCCACTGTGAGGGTGACGGATCACTGGAACAGGCTGCCCAGAGAGGTTGTGGAATCTCCTTCTCTGGAGACATTCAAGACCAATCTGGACACATTCCTGTGTGATCTACTCTAGATGATCCTGCTCAGGCAGGGGGTTGGACTAGATGATCTTTTGAGGTCCCTTCCAGCTGAAACATTCTGTGATTCGGTGAAAGCTGCCTTTTGTCTACATCAGTGTCGGGTTATTTCAGGAGATACTGTGATTCAGAAAGGATGAGTTTCTCTGATCATAGATGTCCTTGTCTTCTGAAATGTGATTAATCATGGATTAGGATGCCATCATTCAGTAAGAGTATCGCATGACATTTAAAAATAAGTAAAACCACTAAAGACATTCCAAATTAATAAAATCTTCCATAAAAGATACTGCAAATTTGCATTCATTTTCACTCACATCAAATAATTTTAGCTACTTTGTTGGGACGGAGGAAGTATTGTCTAGTATTTTTCCTGCCTCCAGAAAGTCCTGAAATCGTGGGTCATCTCACAGGGGAGACAGCCCACGGTGGTGACAGCATTGCCAGAGCTCCAGTGCTGAGGCTGAAACTGCAGAGGATGGCTTATGGGGGGGAGGGTGACCCTACTTAGATGCAAGCTGGATTTAACCAGTGCACTTCTACACCTACAGATTGGATCATCAGGCTCTAACTTTCCATGCTAGTAATCTCATTTTTGCCCCTGAAAGGGTCAAGTTTCTCATTAGGTATCACTTGTGTTACTCATCATTTACAAGTAGTTGTCCCATCTCTGGGGGGAGAAATGCTGCTGTCCTTTGGCTCTGAGTGTGTTTGAGAGACTCTGCAAGATGCAAAGAGAAGAGAAACAGTGAAACATCAGTATTGTGATTTCTGTCAGGAAATGAGGTGTCTTTGGGTTGTGGCGTTGTTTGGGTTTAGTTCTTTGTTTTGTGCAGGGAGACAATGTCTTCTAATAACAGTGTCTTCTAATAACAAAAGGTTTGTAAGCTGGAAATTGAGGAAAAAGTCATAATTGGGGTGTTTGTGAATGGGATCACAAAGCTGATGGTTTTGGTGGAGATTTCTGAGGGGTTGTTGGTCGGATCCTTCTTAATAACACACAGCTTGGCCTCAGTGTAAAACCAGGAGAAGCTTTTCAGAAGTAGATGTACCTACTAAGCTCTTGAAGATTGCCTGAGTTTTGGACCTTTTGCCTGAATTCAGCAAGAAGCCTTGCTTAGGACCTTGCACTGTTTTTTTCTGAAAACTCTCTAGGAAATTCTCTATCATGAGATGATATTTGAAAGCTCTCCAGATATCTTAAGCAATGGGATAGTTTGCTACCATTTCATTGTAGAAATTTAATGGGATGGAAGAGCCTTGAAAATAAAAGCCAGCATATGCTGGAAGTAATCTAAAACATCCACTAAATAAATATTTTTTTTTTAATGGAAATGAAGCAATCAGCTGAACAGCATTAGCCAGTTATTTTGTAAACACTACCAGGTACTTAATTGAAGGACTCCATTGTTCAAAGCTTCTGCCTGTTTTGGAAATATATTCCAGAGACATTGTAATTGAAGTCTGCCTTAATTTCCTTAATTAAGGGAATTTGCTTGATCTTTCTGGTTTTATCCCTAGCTACAGCTCTGCTGTGTGCTGTTTATTTACAATAGTTACTTCTACTGCAATTCTGTTTGGGGAAATGCAAACAGTTCATTTTTTTTTTTTAGGGTTTTTGTGGTTTAGAAGTTGGCATTAAATGTCCAGACACTGCCAAGAGATCAGCAGTGACAAAGGCAAATATCTTGATCAGACCTTCCTCATCAGTGATGGAAAGTTCGACAGGTAGAACCTGTGGGATGAGAAGTGTTGGCAAAACAAGGCAGATGTAACGACCCAGATACTCGTGTCGTCATTCTTCTCTGTCCAGAGGGACTCTGCATGAGCTGCAGCAATTTCACCCGTGCTGGCAGACCTGCCAGATAGCTCGAGCATGATGCAGTGGGAGGCTGCGGAGGTCAGGACCATAGAAATATGGCAGATTTAAACACGAAACAGGATTTTAAATGGGGTAGCCATGAAGTTGTTAAAAAAAATGAAATAAAATAGGAACAATGAAAGTTATTGTTGTGAAGTTCCTGCATGCTACACAGAAATTGGAAATAGTCAGACAGGAATTGGCCAGCTGAGCTACCAGCACAGCAGCAGCAGTGTGGCTTTGGTGGATACTTACCCTGCTGGGACGCTCTTCTGCGCCTGTAGAAACCCAAAGAGGAGAGCGGAGCAGATGGAGCAGCAGTTTGAGGAGCTATAACCACCTCTGCATTTGCATTGGAATTAGCATGACCAGCTCAGTATGGGAACCTTGCAGGGAGCACGCTGTTACCCTTCAGATGGTGGGAGGAACATTGCCATCCTGCTGATTTAGTGAGGCAGAGAGCACGCTTTGAGAATTTATGAGATGTTATACAGGCTTTGTGTCAGAAACACTCTTGAGTTCCGAACTGCTTGATAAAATAGTCATGAGGGTCATTGTCACTAAGGTTTTCAGAGTGGGGACAGACCCAACAACAGAAGGAAATAGTACAATCGGATTTTCATAGTTTTTCAGGGCATAACATATTTCTGATTTCTATCAAAAATACTTTGGTTTGATCCAGAGATGATATATATTTTTTTTTCTATTTCTCGTTTGCCTCAGGAATGTGATTAGCAATAGCAGGACAGACTTTTTAGTATTTAAAAATCAGGAATTGAAGGACGCAGAGGCATCCTGCCGAAGGGAGGGAGGCAGCGTGCAGGCTCTGCACAAAACCTTTTCACAATTCAGTAGTTTAAATCTATTCTTACTGTCTGATCTCAACATTCAGCAGCATGTTAACAGGAGAACAATATTGTGTCCGAGGTAAATATTCCTGTACTCTTCACTACATTTTTGCTGAAAAAAAATTCAAAGTCAGATTTGCCTACCTGTAGAAGAATAGCCTGCACTGTGCCAGATGCTGATGAGAAGTTAATCAGCTTTCTGTACGGATGCATTCAGTGCTAAAAATATGAGATTAGAGTACAATGGAGGTAAAATTGGTACGCTGTGTAAGAAAGCATGAGAACTGCACCTTGTATAGTTTGGTGCTTGGCCAGATGATTTTAGAGACATATGGTTTACTGAATGAAAATTTTCCTATTCTTGTGTTTATGTTATGGGTTGTCTGATGAGGAATTCTATTGCTTCATTTTAATGCTGTTTCTTACACTGGAGAGACCTTGGAACTTCCTAAATTACACACTTCTATTATTTATTCTTCCATTTGCTGTTGCACATACAGAAAAAGTGGCATTCAAACCAGAATTTGGGGATAGATCCCCAAATGTCTCTAAGTGCAGTAAAGAGGCTGGGTGGGGAAAAAAAAAGAAAGATTGCTGTATTCTCCTCGAAGTATTTATGGTCTGACTTTTTTGTATCTGATGTTTATGTTTGGCTTTCCTGTTGAGAGTTTTCAGTATGTGGGGACAAAATTTCACAGGTATCAGCATAGTTCTGATCTTCAAATCAGCCTTACTGGGTCAAGAGCTGTGTCTTACACTTCCCATTCCAGAGGTTGTGAAACAGTCGAAAACCTCAATTGATTACCATACCATCTCATGGTATAAAGTTAATTTCCCATAATTTTAGCTATACAGCAGTCAGGTATTGAGCCCAAGGTAATCACCCAGGCTCTTTCAAAAACAGCACCAACAATAATAATGTACCTCCTGGAATATAAGTATCTTCTTTCATTGAAAGGGAGGTGACTCATGGCTTTTGAATGCTTAGGGTTGACAGTGTTGTGAATATGGAAGTAAAATAGTCTTAAACAAAGACTGAGGTGCAGTAACGTGGATAAATAATAGTAAATGACATTCTAACAATTTAGTATATTTTGACGGAATACTTAAAAATTTGTTTTTCTCCTTTTAGAACTTCGATAAATATACTAATTTAATCTGATAATGATTAGAAGCACTCAGCTGCCAAACCCTTCTCCATTCCACTTAATAGCTATCCACATAACTCCTTTGACTTGCTTTTTTATGTATTTCTGTTTTACAGAGCTGAACAAACACTGCATTATTTTAGCAAAAACAATTATGAGCCTGTTAGCTGCAAATAAAGGCCAAGCTATTATACACTAACAGCATAAAGGAAGACTGTGGCATATGCAGGCTGATTAAATGGTGTATATTTAATTTTCCTTTCAACCAAAAAAAGTCAAGGATATCAGCTGCTAAAATTCACAGAAGACAGAATGTAGCAGGAGCCACATGGGCTGAAACAATGGCCCAAGCAAATTAAATATGTGGTGCTTTTAAAAGAAATTTGAAAAAATAACTGAAATATAGCCTAGACCAGGAAATTCTTGGAAAAAAAAAAAAAAAGAAAATAAATACCGCCATGAAAGCTCCTAACTTTCTGATTCTTATGTCTGTGGTATTGTAGATTGTGATGTTATCTAAGATGCTACCTTTCCATTTCTTAAAATGAATTTTACAATTGATGCCATTTGGCAAATGTTGACATTTTACATTACAACTATGTCACAGCATCAAGTTATGTATATTCTGATTGTGTGTACAGATGCTGGCATACCTAGCAATAAACCAGTACCAGAGCTAGTGACAAATGTCTCCATCCTACTGCATGGCAGGCATGGTTCCTCCTTCATTTTGGAAGGGCACGGGTGAGGTGTAACCATAGGTGGCACAACCTGCCTCGATTTTCCCATTACAGATTTCCCCAAGTACACGGAGAATATTGGTCAAGAGAAACAAATGTTAAGTCAGCAAAACCTAAATGAGAGTGTGTATGTTGTAAGCTGGTCACTTGAGATGCAAAGCACATGCTAAGAGGTGGTGCTGCAGAAAGACCAATAGGAAGAAAAGTTCCCAACAAGATTGGGAAACCAGCTGAGAAAGGTGGGTGAGTGACAGCCGCTGTTCAGGATAGGTGCTAAAGCCCCAATGAAGCCACAGTGACGGCAAAGCTCAAGAGCTCCCTTTTGCTTCCACACCATCTGAGTGAGACTGAGAGTCAGTAGAAGTCCACTGAGACAAGTCCTGCCTTACTTACTAAGCTCAATTTTTACCAAGCAGTCAGAGCTAATATTTGTATTTTGCAGTATCTTTCTGAGACATAAAAGGGAGTGAATTAGGGCTGTATGTTCAGATCTACAATCCTTGTTTCCTGAAACACCTTCTGCAAATGTGCCTTATGCTCCCTAGTATCGTGACACCCATCTTACTTGTGTAGCACTTCTTTACTGTCCACAAAGTAAGTTAGCCAAATTCTTGGATCTTAGTGAAGAAATTACTTCTTCTCTAAAAATTACTTTCTTGAACATTTTTTCTCCCATACTAGTATTAATTCCAAGAACAAACCCCTGGTGAGAGTAGGTCTGGGTCTCGGGTTTATCCGAGTCAGGTTAAAAGTCTATTAAAAGAATTATTCTGGAAACTGTCTTAATTGGAAAAACTGTCTCAAGTGTGTGAGCAATCCTCCCCAACCTCTTTTCCACTGTTTTATTCCCAGACAGCACGTGGGTTAACAGAAAACCTTTCTGTTTCCCCAATGAAAGACTTCCTTCTTTCTGTCTAATAAAGTGGAGTGGCTTCTTCTGACTCTCAGATATGAATATTTCAAACAAGGCTTAGAAGGGAAAAAGTAAGTGATCTTGTCTTATAAGTATCCAAGCCACTTACTCATTTCTTCTACTGCCTGAAAATTAATCAGTTTTCTCAGTATTGTGTACCTGAGCAATAAAATTTATCAGATAATTTGAGGCCTTATTTTTAAACAATACAGAAGATGTCTTAAAAAAAAATTATTAATTTTTATATTAAAAAAAGGTCCTTTTAAAGTGGAGTTCTTACAAAAATTTTTACCCTTCTGGAAATAGCATTTCTTATTTCATAAACCCATGTTAAAATGTCACACGTTTGAAAAAGAAATGTCAGAAACAGGTACATGAAAACACAAAAAAATCCCTGTTTTCCTTTATGTGAAAGCCCATTCAAACCACACTGGAAATGTGAAGAGTTGTCACAGCAGATGTCAATATAACAGAAGTCCTTTTTTTAAAAAAAAAACAAACCAAACCCAAACCTACACACACACACACACACAAAGAAAAAAAACCAAAACCACAACCAACCAACCAACTCGAAAGTGAAGTTTCTTGCTATCTTGCTTGTGAAGCTGCAGTACACTGATTGTAATGGGCCTGCTGAGGCACTTTGGTTAAGCATCTGCTCCGGGGGTTTGCTGAGCTGGTCAGTTTGGGTACACTCAGGGTGCGTGCACAGCTCCCACCATCAATGGGAGTCAGGCCAGAAGTTAAGGTACAAGCTGCATCTCAAAGCACTGTAGCCGTATTGTGGACTCATTCTCCTCTTCATCACAGATCCCACTACACATCCTGAGAGCAGTCAGCACCATTAAAGCAATAGGAGGAAGGGGCAGACATTTTCCTTCTTTGTGGCTTACCTTCAGTATTGCCTAATTACTCTTGCGTCGGTGGGAAACCATCAGCCCGTGACTATTATATTCTGTCGAAGAACATCACTTTAAAGCAGCCCACACCTACCTAACTCTTCCTGTATTCTGTGGGCATCTACTTTTCTTTGTTGTCATGTGAATGTGGGACTTACTGATTCAGGCTTTCATGTTCAAATCAATGGGATTATTCACAAAAGCAAGCATTGATAGAGTTTGTTCCCTATGGTACCTCTTCATGTCCCAGAGTACCAGCATAGCTCATCCCAAGTGCTTTTTTTTTTTTTCTCAGTCACTACACTGAAGCCCTGAACACAGCCCTTCCCTTTCACCTGGCAGGGTGACACGTTTGTGTCTGCAACACATAGATGCCACTAGAACTGGTGTCCTAAAGCCATGCTTCTTCTGCAGGACAGCTGGGCACCCTACAGCTACACTCCTTGTCACAACAGGGTGCAGTCTAAGAGCATATCCTTCCTTTGAAAGCAGACCCAACCTGCAGGCCTGGGAGGAGCTGTGGTGGGTACCAGCAGCTCCTCTGACCTGACTGCTCTGGAATTTGGAGGACAAGGTGAACCCTAGGTTAGTACACTCGGAAGGTATGTTAATACTTGAGCCACCTGGTATCATCCATTATACTCATATTGGAGCTGCTTTTTGAGCAAAGCTTTCAATTCACATCTTATTATGAAATTTTGCTGCGTTACCTTGTAAACATTTTATTCCACTTCTGTCTAGGTGTAGCAGAATGACCCAGAAGGTAGACAGATAAGGTCTGCAGCTCACACCGTGGGCTGTCAGCCATCCCCCATGCTGTATTGCTGTGTTAAACTCTCTTAAGTCCACTTGCACAGTGCTTCCAACAGCATCAATTTAGTATTTGGAAACATTTTTAAGGGATCTTGATAGAAAACCACCTTTTCTTCCCCGCCCACCCCTCACCCCTCCTTTTTGTGTGTGGCCAGGTGTTACTTTCAAAGGGAAAAGAGAATTTGCCTGACAGTTGTTTAATACGCTCTGGTCAGGTATTTGCTCAACTGCTGCTGGCACTTGATTTGAGGAGAAAAGTATGTTGAGCTGCTCTGAGCTTTTAAAAAATATGAACTTGTTTTTCAATACATATTTGTTTTCTTTTGAAACAGTACGCATGCTTCATCATGCTTCATGGAAAAGATCTTGGAGAAGGTCTCAAGGGAAGCATCAGAAAACTCAAGCCAATGTATATAAGACAGTCTTTTTCTTTTCCTTATTTTTTAAGGTGAGAGATTTGAGTTTTCTCCTTATCACAAAATTAGCTGAGATCTGTTCAGTTCATTAGTTCCTCTTTGTAATTCACGGAGTCAGCAGGCATCCCTCCAGAGCAGCTTCCTCACCTCAAAGGCACTGGTTTACTTATCAGTAGAGGTTCTGTTGAGTTCAGTAGAAAGCAAATGCATTTGTGGTGCTCCGTGTTTTTCTTACCCATCTGTTTGATTCCATTTACTGGAGCACAAGCTTGCTGTTGCATTTATAGGTTGCAGAGAGAATGGGCAAAGCCTTCACGTATGGCACCACAAGGGTCTGATCTGAGCCAAGAGTCCTGACTGGTGGAAAGTCCAGGCAATTGAGGGCATTCCAGTATTATCAAGTACTCTTAAGTAACTGGTCTGGGAGAACTGTCCATCTGTAATCTCCCTGGGATTACATGCCTAGCGATGGTTGTATGAGTATTGCCATCACAGTCTCAGGGGAAGTGTGGCCAAGAGCTAAGCATCAGGCCATCATTTTCCTTGACATCTAAGAAAAATGATAGAGGTTGATGTGTTATCTCAAACTTTGTATAGGCTGAGTAAGATCCAAAGAACAAAATCAAAAGAGATTAAAAGAGACTTCGAGAAGAGACACTGGCAGGAAGATAAGGGATATATCATCAGGCATTATGCACTTTGGATCTGTCGAGAATGGAACTTCTCATTGGATAGTACCAAATGAATGAGGAGCTTAGCACTTTCCATCTCTATAGATACAGGACCCTTGACAGAAAATGTGAGTATCCTCAGACCTGTTCGACAGGTGGAAGAAGGAAACAGAAATTCAAATGCCTTGCAGAGTGTCAGCAGGAAAGTCAGGCTTGACCCGATGCTTTTCTCAACACTGTTGTTGTCAATTGCTACAGACTTAACGTTTGCAAGTGCTTTTTCAAGGAAATGTATATGTTTAAAAAAATCAAGCACTTACTTAGTCCAGCACACTACTGCTTTTGATCTCATGTTTTCCTGTCCTTCTCTATGCTGTAAAGCCATCTCATGAGGCAGTAGAGCTGCTTTATGGATTGTAGGGAGAATTGGTCCTGCACTTGCTGGGAATAGCAGCGTTGGTATTGCGACCAGTTGTTGTTTAGATAGGTGATTCAGACACTGTGCTGCATTTGTTTTCAGAGAGTGACAAGCCAGTCATCGTATCAAAGAAATAAAGATCAAGTTTCCAGAGTTTGAAGGCTGAGAAAAGATAAAATCAGGAGCTTGGAAATTCCATTTTATTTAGGCCTGGCAGAGAAAAGCTGTTTCAGTTTAGGCTGTTACCTGCCCAATGGTGTTAAATGATAGGAAACTTCAAGAAAAGAAATCTGTGACCTTAGGATGTGTTTGCTAAAGGTTCCAGTTAGATAGTAGGCTATATTAAACTGGTTTCAGGGAAGTAGTAAGTTTATTCATGTCTGTTCTTATGTATTAATGCTGAGAATACCAGCGATAGTAGGTTGAGTTGGTTTGTCTGTTTGTGGGTTGTTTTCTTTTTTCAGCTTTTTAACTCCCTGGAATAAAATAGAATATTTTTAAATCCATCAGAAACATTAGTATGGTTATGATTTTCGACAGGCTACTGTAGTAGCTCATTTGAGTTGCACTGCAGTTAAAGGACTCAGTACGTCAAACATCTGGGTAGATGACATCCACTGTGATCTGAAAGCTTATAGCCAGTTTCATACCATTCAGGAGATTTACACCTATTCAGTAGCCTGGTTTAAAAACAAACTAGAAACTTGATAAGCCAAAAATAAATTTCTTCTGGGAATCCAGCCCAGAGCTTTGCTTAAGCATACTTCCATTCACTATTTGTTTTATCAGACACTGTATTTTTCCAAGGGAAGGGTTAAGGCTGTACTTCTTTTCCTGCCCAAATAGTAAGTTTCCTGATGTTACGTGTAGCCCTCTTTCAAAACTATTGTTGTTCCCTTCCTACAGTAGCATAGTTATGACTCAGGATTAAAAACAAAGTCAAAACTGACATTTAAAAATTTACTGAGAATTTACTCCCTGTTGTTACTTGTCCTTGCACAGTGAGTTGTCACTTTCAAACGGTCACAGAAAGGAGCAGATGCCAAAAACACCACTGCAGTGTATAAAGATTAAAAACAGCTCATGGTAATTATTTAAATATAAATAAATATATGTATTATATGGGTATAAATAATATACAACATTTTCAAAGGATTCTGAACTGTCAAAGGCATGAATTCAGGTTCTTTCTTCATAAAAGCCAAACAATAAACCTAACTTATTGAAGTATCTAAATGGTATGGAAAATGGTATGAAAAATACAAATTCATATCTCTCTAGCAAGTCTCCTTTGAGTAGTTAAATGAAACAGAAAACTCCAGAAAGCTTCAGTAGCCTTTTTGGAGTTAAAACTAACAAAACAGAGGTGTTTTCATACATGCAGTCCCCCTGTAGGGTATATTGCACATACACTGCAAGAACGGGAGTGCAGCGTGCCGCGTTAGCTCTTAGGATGTATTGATGGACAACACCACGGCAGACCAGAGCAGTCCAGGTGTGCTATTCAGTGTCAGAGTGACACAGAGCCCGGACCTGGGGCAGGTACCCTTATTTCACACCGGTGGACCGTTTGCTCCACAGTTTCCTATGAGCATCTCATTCAGCAGTCACATACATCTCCACAGAATTGAGGTTGTCACCTTCATAAATCTTCAAAGGGTGCTTAAATGTTTAGAGACCTGAGGCATGTTACCTGTGCCTCATAGCAGAGGCACTTCTGTGTCGTCTTTGGAGACATTATACAATAAAAGCTAGCAAGAAAAATTTTAGAGCAGCGCCTCTACCACCAGAGAGGAGAAAACAGTGACAGCACTGAAAGGAAGGGCTGCACTGGAGGAGGAGGCAATAAAGAAATAATTTTTAAAAACCCAAATATATATATATGCACACACACATATATGACATGACACCACCCCAGTAGCTGCTTGTGGGGGGGGTGTGTGGCTAAACTGCAGCATCATCTCCCAAAATCTTTGCGTGGCGAGGGGGCCTCGGATGTGCTCAGTGGGAAGCACTGCCATGCTGACAGAGTTATTAGCCAGATCTGTCTCCATGCTTGTGAATTCCAGGAGGTATAAATACATAGAGGGCATCACACCATTTTCTGTTGCAAGATACACTCATCTGGCAAGCCCGATGCGGGGCTGGGCTCTTCTGACTTTCAAAGTAGCATCCTTGGCTACATAATCATGCAAGAAGAGTCTTAACTCTAGTCAATGCAATGAGGTTACATGCTTTATCACTTCAGTGTCTATTTAGATCTGTAAGTATGAAGCATACATTTATTTCTCTTTCTAAAATTGATTTAAAGAAAAAAAGACTTCTGCTGTGTTAATGTTTTCAGTAAGGCAGGAACTGTTGATGGTAATATAAGAAAAATGAAATTCCTTAGACTTTAGGAGAAGTAAAAGAGAGAAAATCTCTATTTACAGAGGGGGGAAATAAAGAGGCTGAAATTTAGTGGTCTTGACCTCTTTTATCACACAAGAAGGCTGGGTTTTGTATTTGTTTCCTTATTTCTGGTTAAAGGATGGGAGGGGGGGGAAGGAGGGGAAAAAAGTGCTGCAGAAATGCAAAGCACTAAAACATTATAAAAGTGTGTGCTGTAAAACATAGGAACAGTGTGGGAGAGCCAAGTTACGATTACTGCTGGCGGTCAGGGTCAAGCTGTCTTCGCTTGATCCTACAGCCTGTTGCACAGTCGTGCACTGTTCTGGATAACTGATTTTAGTATGTTGCAGCATCAGGGATTTAACTGTGCATCTCATTCCCTGACAGCCTGATCCAAACCCTTAATTCCTTTCAGCTTTAGCTTAAACCTCGGCTTCATCAATCTTCCTCCAATTGTGGCACTTTCAGCCAATCTTCCTGACGCCTGCTCCTTGCTGGCAGTTGATCTCTGTTGAAATTGGCTTTGCATTGTGATTACAACAGCTCCCCACCTTAGCTGGAGAGACAAAAGAGTGTTTCAGAGATCTTCCAGAGCACAGGCCACATCTTATATGATTTGTTATATTTAAAAACCATGTTATATCATCTATAGACTAGCGTTCACATCGTGAGCGAGTGTATCACACCTCACTGGTTCATCACATAGGAAGGACCGTTTGCCTTTCGAGAATGGTTTTGAGCTTTTTTCTGTTGGCAAACACTTTATGCAATTTGGTTTGTCAGATAAGTCTCAATAAAAAATAAAACTAAAATTACTGTATAAGCACCAGGCCACTATTCTAAAATAGCTGCAGATCCATCTCTAGCAACAGAAATAGTTTAGATAAGCTATTAAATTCTATCTTGAAATTAGTGTCCACTTATGATATGTGTCTCTGCAAACTGTACTTTAAAACCCATGGTGACATGTCACAAAGTGAGATGCCATCTCTTCTTGTATTTGCAGAATATGCCTTTCCAAATTGCATGCATTGTAACTATTTGTTTTTCCAAGGATGTGTTGGAAAGGATCCAGCTGGATGAAGTGTACCCTCTGTGCCATAGTCTTATGTGCACAAAATATTTTTAATTACCTTTTCAAGAAGCACTGACTTCATAACCTTTCAGAAATATTGTGGTCAAACCCTGGAGTACATAGCTCTGCTCAGTCAAATAGTCCACTGGGGATCCTTGGGAAACACACAAAGGGGGAAGCACAAAGTCTGGCCTGGAGTTCTTGCGGGACGTAACAGCCACCGTGCACTCTTCTGGTCTGCAGCCTGTGTGCCAAGCCTATTTTCTTGACTTCCCCCACCTAAAATGTGATTTTTTTATAGATTTAAGTAACTGCTTGGATAGTTTATACACACTAAAATGTGTTTTATTTTCCTCTGCCTTGAAGGCTGGTTTATCCTTTAAGTTGGAAAGCCTCTTATCTAAATGAAACAGCCTTAAATTCTTGGATGTAGTTCATTAAATTCTTGGATAACTAGAAGTCTCTCTGGCACTAAGCAAGTGATACAAGGAAGAGAAGTGCAGATCTACCTTCTAAATGTAAGGAATTGAATTCTTTGCAAGCTGCCATGGTTTGTACAAGGCTTGTTTAAAAATAATTAATAACTATTATACTTCCTCTGCCAACCTTTACCGTTTCTCAACTACTGTAAATCCAGGTTAACCCCTTTGAATGGAGGAGAGTTGTTAAGGATGTGAGTTAATACAGAATTCCAGTTATCACTTCATTTCTGTCCATCAGCTGGTATAACTGCTTAGACAAGAGTTTTAAACATTGTGGGAGGTTTTGAGCTGGCAAATATTCTCTGGCTCCTCCCACTTTCCCAAAGTGCTGTTTAACTATTTCTGCTGTAGGGAGGACACAATCATTGGATATCAAAGATGCAGTTGGATTCTTAGCAGCAGTGTTCACTGAGTATTCTCTGGGGTTTAAAGAGCAACAGCAGTCACTCGCATTGGCTTTCCTATGAACAGTAAGAAAATCTATTAGGGATGGAGAAGATTGGTGGACCAAGTTGAGCATTAGCTGCTGACACTAGTTCTAAATTTGGTTGTCTCAATACTCTATAGAGTATTTCTCCTAGATGGAGAGAGTGTGAGTTTTGCTTCTATAACACCTGCAAATAATTTAGATTCACAAAGTTGCTCACTGCACCAAATGCTTGCACCCAGATTTTTGTTCCTCTAGACCTCATTGCAGAGGGTCCATTTTCTTTTGGGACCATTTGTGTCACTTCCTTCTTGCACTGATTTTCCATCATCTTTATCCTGGTACTCTTGGGATGACAAGCATTGTCTGCGCTCAAGTACACACTCAGGATTTGCATCAGGACTGTTCTCCAAGTTGATCCATTATGTTCTTAGAGACTGATCTCAGATTGATCCATCCATCCTTTTTATATCCCTTCATTGATTATTTCTCAAAACCATAGAGTACAAAACCAACTGCTTAGCATAATGTCCATGGCATCCCTTGAAGAATTCCTTCTCTCTGCATCTGCTTGCCAAAGTCGTTAGTGTTTGGATGTTCTTTTCCTAGCAGCGACTGAACACATTTCCTGTACTTTCACAGGTAGTAAAGTTAATCTGTCATGCAACCACCCAAATCCAGTTTCTGCATTATTCATTGTTTTATCTCTCTCCTCAGCCAAAAAACCCGCATGTTTGTACTTCTTACTCATACTCCTTGTAGATTTTACTTATGGCTTTTTTTCAGTAGTCATGTTGTCTTCTAAAACAGGAATCCTTTCTAGCCTTTATTTTGTTGGATATTTTGGCAAAAAATTAAAATGTACTTCCAGAAGCAAGCACAACTGTGTTGAGATCTGTAGGAAAGAGGGTCATCTACGCTAGCTAATTTTGTGCCAATTTTCAGATTTCAAGGGTGTATAAAATACACCTCTACTTCTGAATTATTGTTAATGATGCATAATAGAAGGAAGCGACAGTTTTGTGACAAGTGACAGTACATGAGAACTTGTCGGTGGCAGTCAGTAGTCAAATAGATGTGCCATGAAGAGTCTGTTGTGAGCTTGTGGTCTGATTTGCAGAGCTGAGTATCTGGGACAGTCCAAGAAGGAAAACATTATGATTGTTGCTGCATCATCATTGAAACGATTTATTTTTCTCTGCTGTACTGCAAATGAGTTTCCTAGAATTAAATGCTTAAAGGTAATGAGAATAGTGTGTGTTTGCAATAATTGAAATCAGGCAAATTGAAGCCCTTACTATTAAGCATCCCACATGACTGCCTAATTGAAAAAAATTATAGCAAAAGGCATCTCACAAATAGGTAAGAGAGAACAAAATAGCACTATCATGGCCAGGCAGGATATCTCCCCCTCTTTTCTAATCCTGATGAGTTTGGACGAAATATCGCAGTAATAAACAGCTCGTTAGTCGGCTGTATTCAATTACAGCTTTCTGTGCTTCACCTGGTATTTCTGTATGGGCTGGGTAGTTGGTGGACTCAGTATTACAGGCAGTCTCGATGTACATACTTCCACCAGCTAAAAAAAAACAAAAACAAAACAGCGTTAAAATGCAAGTGATCATACTCCAGACCTCACAGAGCACTCTAAAAAGCATAGTGGGCATTCATGCAATACCTCTCATTCAGTTCATTCCAAGCATGTAAGATATTTACAAACAATGTATAAATGAATAGTTGATTGTACCTCAACCTCTGAAGTAACCCTATTAAAATAACTCTACGCAGCAATTCAGCATTGGAAGAACAATGTTTATGAGATTTACAGATAAGTGAAAATTAAGCTGCTGTTCCAGCTATTCCTGCCCTTACATGCTGTGCAACCTGCTGTACAAATCATTTCATTCTAAGACCTTTTATAGTTCCAGTAGTCTCATACAGACCAACAAAAATGGGTTACAAAAGTACCACAAAAATGAGGTTTCTTTTCTCTGCTCTCTCTTCATCTCTTCCTTTAAAATTACAGTGAAGAAAATCTCAAAGTATTTTGAGAAAGGAAAAGTGTTGAAAGGAAATGTATGTGCTTAAAGGTGATCTTTTAAAATAACGAACCATCTGCAGCTAATAAAAATTGATGGAAATGTTAGTGAGTTAGAAGACATCTAGAGGAAGATGTGCGTGGCTGTAGCTTCTAGGTATTTCACCTTCTTAAAATTGTCGTTTAAATTAATATGTACGTTGTGAGATATAAAGTACTTTCATGTTAATCATAACTACATCCAGAAGGACTGAAAAATACAACATCTGATCCAATTTTACTTGGCTTTTTTTTTTATTCGCTTGTTTTTTTGTTAGAATGTGCAGTCTTGCAACCAATTTAAAACTGAATACCATGAACCTAAAAAAAATTCTTATAAAGAGGGATGTTTAGAAGGAGAACTAAACAAATATGCAGACTGAATGTTTGCTTAATGTTTTGCCATGAGAGCATGAGAGACTCGGGGAAGCTGGATTTGGATTACTTGAACTGTGGGAGAGGTCAGAAAAAGAGGAATGAGGTGGCCCTATTTTTGTCTCCGGGCTTTTCCTTAGCACGCACAATTCATTCTCTTTGTATTTTATATAAAATCCTGTTTTCTCAGAATATGGCACTGAAGTTCAGATCAAGATTTGGGTCTGTCCTCTTTTCCCCAAAAGTCAATCTGATTTTATGCTATAAAGAGAAACAACGACCTTAGCAAAGCTGTTGCCGAGTATCTGTCAGTGATGGCATAGTGTTGTCTCCTGTAAATTCTCATAACACAAATGGTCGTGTCAGAGACAGAAAACACAATGTCTTAGAAAATTGTGGACCTGTAATCCTCACTGTCCAGCACATCAGCTGGACCTTCCAGGTTGGTGTCATCGACGAAGTTGCTAAGGATGCGTACTGTACCCTTGAACCAGTTGCTGATATAATATTCAGTGGGTCCGTAAGTATTATCAAAATACCGATTAATAGCAATTTTATGTTTTCAGATATCCCTTGTCTTATGCTGTGGTTGTTGTACAACGGCCATGTGAAATCTCTGAATTCATCTTCTCCCCTCCTCCCCATCTCCCAACCCCCCACCCCCAAATTAAATGTAATTTTTACAGGAATAAGTTTGGTTATCTTTCTACTGAAAAATAGTATGTCTTTTGCTGGCACATATTCTCTCTTCCTTAAAAGTTTTGCATCACAGAAAAAGAAGTAACTTTATTATTTTTCATAGCCTGTTCCTGCTAAACTGGAGGTATTAATGTTCTCACTTCAAGCATGGAATTGGATTAAGCTATTTTGGGGAAAGCAGTTGTTGTTCTGGAATCAAGTTTTTCGCAGAGGGTGTTAATCAGGATTGCTGTTTGATGTTTGGTTTACAGTGTCTTTTCATCCCTGGTAATTTCTGTGGGAAGAATAGCCCTTGGATTTTAGTTGCATCTGAGACATTTAGCATTGCTGCAGGTACCAAGCAGGATCTGCCCTAGGAGACTGTGGGTGTCTCTGATCTTCTTCTCCAGGGACTGACTTTGTCTAAAGCATTTCTGACTCCGTTTACCTAATACTGCGTTATCCTTTTGAAATATTCTGCCGTATTAACCGAGCAGATGGTCAACATCAGACCGGTTTAAATGATTGAGAGATATTTTTTAAGAAACATCCTTTTGGTTTTGTACACACTGACTTAGTGTGTGCAGTAATGGTTATCTTGAAGGCTCAGGGGTTTAAACAAGATCTTGGCTCCGTTTCCGTGCATAGGTCGCTATGGTGATACCACACGAATTTTGGAATCCATTCTGAAACCCCAGAAATGGGAACAAATTCCACAGAATTTGCAAATATTTTAGTTATATAGCGATCTGATACACTTATGAAATGTATGAGCATGTATTTGTATTAAAAACTATAATGAGGTCTTAAATCTTATTGGACTAAATGTATTTCTGGCTTAATGGAAATGAATTTGGTACAAATGGCTTGGGGATATAAAGGAATGTATTTAAATATCAAGCTTCCTGAGAATTCTGTGTAATAATACAAAAGGGAGTTTGGAGAACACTGTTTTGAGTATCTTTGATGTAGTAATTGGAGTATATTCATTTCACGTGGCTGTCATTAAGGAAGACAGCCAAAATCCTGTCAGAGTTTTGTGGGTGTGCTTCCTGTGTGTGGACATTGTCTAATCAGAGAAAGGGATTGCTGAAAGATAAGCTATTGATAGTTTTTACTTTGGTCTCAACAAAGGAAGGAGAGAGGGAAGAAGGATGCGTTTCTTTGAAGGATGAGCCTGTCAATCCCTGGATGGGAAGTTCCTAGTCCTGTACTGTTGCTAGGTGATGTGTGACAGAGAGGGTATTTGAACCAGCTTTGAAATTCCCATTGGGTTTGTTAACAGTAAAGTTAATCCCGTTGGCAAGAGGATTTTGTTTTGGAGGGTCACACTGGCACACTGCAGCAGTTCCCAGCTGCTGAAGAGGCAGTGCAGGGCGATGGGTCCATTGCAAGGAGAGGTTTAGGGTATGACATCCGCAGTGGGCTTGTCTCCCCTCCACAAGTTAGACATCTCTTGCAGACTGCTTGCACCTCATGCACTCTCCGGGCAGAGAACAGGCTGCGCCCTGGGTAATTTACTGCTCTGTGATGAAGTCAGGGAACTGCCTGCCTGGGGAGGTGCTTCACTTCTTGCTTGGCTGGAGGTGCACATGGAATGGCTGGACAGGATGAGGTGCTTAAGCTGTAGAAACAAAGAAAAGAAGCAACTCTCAAGTATCATCGTGGAGCTAAGAAGTCATGCAGATCAGAACCTTGGGCTTTAGCTACCACAAATGGTAAAAAATGGCTTCAACAGGACATTAGAAAGTAATTCCTACTCTTACTTGGTCTTCTGTGATGGGCAGTTTGTGCTATGGAGCTTGGTTGCATCAATTCAGTCAAGTCAGGGCTTGGGAAGTCTGCTGAAATCTGTAGCTGGGCTACAGGGCTAAGTGGTCTGGTTTTAATAGCAACCTAGCATTTCTCTCTCATACCAGTAGTCACTTGGTGCTCAAAGGGATAAGATTTCTCATTTTGAATCAAATATATGCTATATATATGTATCTATATACATTTTTGTTGATAAAAACGCTGTGATAAGGCATTCCTGAAGACACAAGTCTTTGTTCTACTTGAAGAAAATCTGTGGGAGTTTTGCCTTCAGCAGAGTCCCAACGTAAGATCCTATTTTAGAAAGGTTCTTCGTTTAAGTACAAAACCAAGTGTTTCCTGGAAAACTCTTTGCATATGTAGCTATCTCATTATGCTTCCCCAAATCTTCCCCCTCCTGGGATACATGAAGAGCTGGAAAATATAAATGCAGTTTTGAATGCTTGGAAACCATATGTACAGTTCTGTCCAACCCTGATTTAAGGAAACTTTTCCTTCATTAAATGCAGGATTTTCAAGTAAGGAGTATAGGCTGTTTGTGGTACCAGAAACAGAAAGCATGTGGAAATTGCAAGTCAGTTTGATGGAGTTAATGAAAATAGCAGAAAAACCCTGAGTTTGTGTATAGAGTTTGTCTGGATGTTATTTGGGTAGTGGTTTTTGTTAGACATATACTTCTTTAAGGTTCTGTGATGCCTTTCATACCTAATAGCTTCAGTAGGACTCAAGTATTTAATTGACATCTTCAAGGCAATGTTTTATGGCACCAGTTGCGTGAGAAAACTATTTCAGTCGATAGCTGTTTGGGGGCAGGGAGCGCGTGGCGTTTGCATGCTCAGGAGTTAATGTCATGTGGAAGATGCCATGCACACTGCATATAGACTGTATGTGTGGTTTAGTCTGTAGTGATTCCTTTAGACTCTTTGCATCATGACCTAATGAGTTCAAACACCAAAAGATTTCCTGTAGAATTTTAAGTGCACAACCATTCTAAGCAACCCAGAAGTTCTGGCTGAGTCTTTCAGTAATCATCTGGTCTGGCCATCATGTTGTAACCATTAAACCCTGAGGAAAATCTTCAGCATCAGGTGGATTCTTGCTGTTTAATGTAGGTCTGGGATCAGGGGCAGCTACTCTCAGCAATGGTGCTGCAGCTTTGAGAAGCATTAGTAACAAGAGGTGGTGCCTTACAGCTGAGGGGAAACTTTGACTGACCCGCCGCCCCGTGATGAGTTTAAATCATTGTTTGAGTTGTACTGAGCTGCAGAGCAGCCTCCATAGATATGTGCAGAAAAAAAATCCAGAAGATTTTCAGAAAACTGCTGAGAGATGGGGATGCTGTTAGAAGAGGTGCAGCATTTACTGCAATGTGCAGACCACACGGTAGTTGGAGTTCAAGTATTCAGAGCTGCGTTTTAGTAACAGCAACCGCAGCTCAACGCAGTCTTTGTGGAGACTGTCCAATAGGCTGAGTAGACTTTTTAAGTTTATGCTATTTTTATGATTTTCAGCAAAAGGAAAAGACAACAGGAGAAAGTTTTGGAAGTCTGATTGAAATCTATTTTTAGCCATCTGTCTAAAGGATCCTGGTTTTTAACAAAACACCATTATTCAGCATATATTTGTGAATCTTGTAGGAATTCCATAAGCTTTTTCCCTTCCATGGTACTAGATATTTTTTTCTATTTCTGTTTCAGATGGATTCAAGGCTTATTTTTTTTGATAGCTTTGTCAAGACAGCAGAACCAAACAGGGAGGGCTTTTTACCAAATGAGCAGATAGTCCTCTGGCCAACTCTTGCCTCAATTTGACATGGTTAATCTTATTTTTAATGGATTATAAAACTGTTTGTGCTGCCAGTACCATCCTTGTCACCTCCTCTGTGTTTGCCTGCTCACAATTTGCTTTTCCCTCCAGGAATCTGTCAGCCCTCTAACCATAGAGGTGTCGCATCAGAAACACTGGTTTCAGGGCAGGTCTTGAGTCTAGCTCCTGCCAGACTTGAGTGGAAAGGAAAAAGCAAGCTGACACCTAGAGCTTTTGAGTAAAAGAGGTGAAAGGATGCTGCTTTGCCAGAAAACATCAAACCAGACTTAATAAGTTGTTGTGCTACAAAAAGAACTTTGAGTTCCGTGGGTACTGTCAACAGCCTGCTGGTTATTGAGCATCTCACGGGCACGTTCCCTAGCACAGTAGAGCTTCAGTAGCTCACGTGTTAAAATTGCTATAATCAATATTCACTAAGTATAATTCTTTCAAATGTCTCTGGGTGCCTAATTTGTTCATAGTAAGGCCCCAATCTAGCAAAGAGCTTATGCCAAAAAACAATCTGGCTGCTTGTGAACCAGTATGTCAAATGCAGCTAACTTTCATTCCCGTTCCTCAAAATTGGATTCTCAAAATCAAAATAATCCGATTTACATAAAAGAAGCTAAATTTGGACTTGCTGCTTAGCTTTTCTTCCTATCATCTCCACAGGAAAACTTGCTGACATTTTAAAAAGGGCTTTGATTCATAGAGCTTCAGTAGGCTTCAAGATTTTGATGAAGGATATTTTGCTCATCTCCTTAGCAGAGTTTGCAGCTATGTGTAGTAATAAGGAAGCAGAGCTGTTGATGAGGAATGTGAAGAGCTGGCAGTGTGCTTTGGTATTTAAACTTCAGCTCTAAGGACCAGAGACATTACGTAGATCATCAGTTAAGGACTAAGTGCCACTGCCAAGTGGAAATGCAGCTGGCATCCTAAAAGGGCAAACACACCCATGGCAGGGGTCAAAAAAGGTGTGAATCCTTTTGGTACTTTATTTTTCACTGAACGTATAATATAAAATCTGTTTTAAGTCTGTGGAGTACATAGCTGGTCACACTGAGGTAGCCCAGGATATGCAGCATACTCCCTTTAGGTGCTGCATGGTTCCAGACAGTGTCTTGCTGTAAAGGACTTTGTCTTAGTAATGTTGTTAGACAACTCTTAAGCAGAATAGAAGAATTCAATGTTTTGCCAGTCTGAACCCAGCAACCCAAAGAAGGTGGTCTGTCTAATTTATTGTCCTTAAAACCTAGAGAAAGATCCTATGATTTGGCAGACCAAATTCACACTCACGTGGTGTGATTGACCAAGTACTCTGTGCTACAATCCTTACTCAGTCCCAGATAACTTCTTGTTTGATGAATTTGCTTTAGAAAAACATCTCGTTTCAAATGTGTTTCTTCTTTGTTATTGTTGTGATTCATGGCTAATGCATGTCTTGGACTAACTGGTGTATGATCCATCACAGAGACTTCCTATAGTTGACTATAAGTACGAAGGAAAATGGTTATCTTCTTTTGTTGATATGATTGCATTTCATCACCGGGAGTGCAACTGATCAAGAGGATCAGCCAGGGAAAGGACAACAGGAATGACAAATATGTGAAAGAGAATAAAACTAGATGGACAATCCTGTTCAGTTTGAGTTCAGAAAGAACAATGCTCTTCCCAGACAGGCCCTTCAGCAGAAGCATTTATCAGTCTGATTTTAGGTTTGAAATGGTGGACAATAAAAAGCCAGTGAGTTCTCATCTTCTGAAGAAATTGAACAGTACTTAGTAGCATTCAGCCTGTAAATAAAAGTAACCTATCGCTAACTAGCATCTTCAGGGCATTTTTCTAGCTTTTCTCCTAGATGGAAATTAACACAGTTTCTTTGTCTTTCTCCTTCAGATCCCCGTGTCTGGAACGCAACTACTATTTTTATATCCCTCTTCTGTTTTTCTCTTATGTGAAAGCCTGTCATTAACTTGTTTACTCAAGAAATCTTTGTCTCGGCGCACAATCATATTCCTTCTCTACAGGGCCCTCAATTAGGATTATTCTGTCTGTTTTCCTGCAACACTTGCCATCAAACCCAGTATTTAATGAGGCTCAGCATTTTATGATAGACAGCCTGGTAGTGTCTTTCCAGTTAATACGCCATACTTCAAAATGCTTCTAAATCTTGGGAAGCATTTGGTGAATACACATGTAACTCCATTGCCTGTAAGCATATGTGATGCCGTTCAGGAGATGGATTCCCTTTAGACTGAGGCCTTGTTGACACAGGATTTCATGTGAGATCCATGAAAAATGGCCCTTTTCATCATTTTATCATCCTTTATCAGTTGGCAGAGATTTAGATTAAAAACTTATTAAATACCAGAACACTAAGCCTATGCAGACAGAGGAGGAAAAAAAAGGTTTCTGTGAGAGTGAAATGTAAAGTGCACTCTATATTTGTGTCAGGTTGGAAATCATTTGATCTCTACACAGAATCTCTCATCCCATACTGATACTGCTATTTGCTGGCCATTTTCTAGCATTGGTACCATACTGAGAAATCCTGCTTTTTAGGAAACCTGAGCTTCCAAATTGTAGTGGCCCTATTCAAAGGATTGAATTCAGTCACACAAGACTTCTTTCCATCGGTCTTTGCCCTTATAAACTTCATCTTGAGGCCAAGGAGCAAGCAGCTTTCTGAGTTTGGAAAACACTGAGAGGGTTTCACTGCAAAGCTAATAGAAACTAGTAGAGTTACAGAATAACCTGAAATTTTTTTCTCATGTGCTTATGCTATTGCTGAAGCTCCGTTTCAGGCTATTATTAGCTGATAAAAATCATTGAATGTATCTTTCCTTCACAGGAGTACTCTATAGTCATTTCTATACTGGATATAAACCTGAAAAAAAGACTAAAAACTAAACCTACATGGGATGTATCCGACAATTTAAATTCTACATAGCCTTTTGGACCGGAAGAAGAAGGAGGAGGGCATAATCATTAAACATTATTCATTTCGTAGTGTTTAAGACTATTCCAGTCTTCTCAGTTCCTTAGGCAGAACTGGGCTCTCATTTTGAGCTTTATCTAAAATCCATTGAACTCATAGAGAATCTCCATGCTGAGGCCAATAGCCTCTGGACACGTTCTGTTATTTTGACAAGGAATACAGTTTACCTATACTTAATGTCTGAGGCAAAAATAACTGAGAATGGGAATGTGCAGACATTGACTGAACAGCACTGAGTCTGTACTGTACCCCTACAGCGCTCAAAGGCTCCGAAGAATTCACAGGAGGGATTTATTTTTGTTTATTCTCAGTTAATAACTTTAAATATTTCAATGAATAATTAACTGGATCAGAAAGTAGTGTCATTATGCTTCATATGTTGAAAATAACACGAGTTACAAAATTGAAGTAACTGCAAAAATGTTAATCTCTTTTTTTTTAAGTAGGTATTAACAAAAAAGATTTTTAACTATGTTGTAATGTGTTTGCCTTCAGGATCCCAAATTGCGCGAGCTGTTGGATGCTGGGAACCTAGGAGGTCGACTGGAAAATCGGATGATAACAGTTGTCTACGGTCCAGACCTGGTCAATATATCGTACTTGAACTTGGTGGCATTCCAAGAGGACATAGCAAAGGTAATACACATTCATCCACGTTGCATGAAATTAGTGGTTTTAAAGTATTATTGTTCTGAGATATGAATAAATGAGATTGAAGTGGAGATTGCTGTACAATGAACCTCAATTTTGCTATAGGGCTGTGCCCCACAGAACCCAAGAGAAAACATCGGAGATTTTTTGGTTTTCAAGGAGGTTATACAGTAGTGTTTATGCCCCTGATATATGTGCTTGTTTTCAGAACGTTGCTTGAAAAGCCCAAATAAGCATTTTGAAAATAATGGTATAGGCAAATTTTCACTTAGCTGTAAGTGGTATACTGTGGCTCTCCAAAAACATACTGGTATCTTTCAGTAGTTATCACCCTCTTACACTTGTTGTAAGTGTGAGTGCTGTGGATCATCTGTGAGGTCAAGGTTTGTAATAGTTGGCTTTTTAAGGATGGCCTATAGCAGAGTAGTGGGAATCTACAGCTCTACCTAGTATACTCAAGTATGTCAGCAGTCGGACGCCTAATTTATATGACTGTTTCTGGCCATGTTCAGAGGTTAACTGCATTTCTTTTGCTGACAGCCCTTGGAAAGAATTGTGAAGTCTACATCATTGCCCTAGCAAAGTGTTTTTTCTGTGCAGGTACACAGTCCCCTGGTTTCTGTCCAACACACCACATAAAACAGTTGTCTGACAAGCCAGTCTTGATTGCATAAACTTGCATGTTTATTTTATCCTACTTCCACCTTCTGTATGACTCAGTTGTGTTCAAGTGAAGTGGAGCTCCTCAATTTCTTTCTCACAAATTGACATTCAGAAACTACTCCTCGTTCCACTTCCATTCATGTAGACAGACTGATGACAGCCTCCAGATAACCACACACAAAACACGCTTTCAAACAGTTTGCATCCTCAAGTCCACTAGATTGCAATAAAAAATATTAATGTTATTTATAACTATAGATATTAAATATATTAAAGTCATTTGTCACCTCACAAGCAGTAGGGATAGTCAGACCAGGTGAAAAAAGGTCATAGGATGAAAGTCTTAAGCTAAGAAGGTGTCTTTTTTCATGCCAGATTTCTGTCCCTGCTAATTTTCATGAGTTGGTCAGTCAACTTGGCAAACACACAATTTCCACTCTTTCTTTGATATGAAAGATTAGAAACAAAATTAATTTGTGGTGGTCCACGGACTGCTGAGTGGGAAGTGCTGTCCTCAGACTTGCAAGCATACAGCTGTACTCTACAGGGGTGGCTAAAAAATCTCAGCTCTGCAAAAGTGAATATGATTGAAACAATCTTCAGGAAAAAAAACCCAACCACTAAGCATATGATGGGAAATGAAAAGGTATGCTAAAGCTTTAACAGCAAAAATTCATAGCCCTTACCAAGGAAGAGGGAAAATCACCGAAATCAGAAGCATATGTCCTTATCATTTCACTTTCCTGTTTAGCCAGCAAGCAGTGAACCATAACCTATTTGCTAAAACAGTGCATAAAGTGATGTTTTAGGACCATTTTCTATTTGATAATGGCACCTTAAAATGCAGTAGATAAAATTGTGTGTTAGAGAACCTTTGCTGCTCTAAATCCTGAGTAACTCCTAAGGTCTGAGTAACTAACTCTTACTTGTCATTTCTAAATGCAGTAGACCAAATAAACTCATATTTTATCTTTCAAGCATTCTGGCCTGGGGATGCAATTTTCAAAGCATCGTGTATGAGCTGTGCTTGAATCACACTGAATATACTGATTGTTTCGTTGAGAACAGTTTGATCACTGTTGAATGCATCTAAAAATTCTTCCTCTGTAACATTTCATTCAACTTTATACAAGCCAGACTGCAGAATCTGGTCCTTATGTCCGGGACCCATGTAGTGACTCAGACAAGTCATTATAGATAAGCACACGAGGCACAAATCATCTCTTCAGGGAACTCTGAAAAGTCATACAAATACAAAAAGTTTTCGATTTCATACGTGCCAGTTTTAACCCTTGCTCTTGCTGATATTCCAGGGAGAGCAAGTGCCAATGAAAAACTCCCCCACCTTGCCCTTTTCAATGCATGAGTTGGGGTTTTTTTTCAGGATAATCCTTTATTTGTAGTACCTTATTTTTCAAGTTGAAAGATGTGTATTGATCAGTCCTCCCTTGGAGCAGAAAGGCAAAGTAAATGCTGAATGTCTTAGCAAGGCAGTAAAAAATTATTCAATTATGGGGTTTCTTCCTGTTCTGCTAGAGACTCTGTTCATCACATCCACAGGCAAAGTTGTGGGAAAATTATGAAAATATGAACCTTGGGCTATTCGGCTTGCTTTAAACGAACTAAACACAGAGCTAGGAATTATGATGTAGTTGTGATGTGCTGTTTCCTGCAGGAGAAAATAACTAATGTTTGGAGTCCATTAGTGATGAGCTGAAGGGCCCTGAGCAGCTGGTTTCTTCGAAGAATGCAGCTTGAAATTCCTTGGGTAATGTTCCAAAAGGCAGATTGCTACACACCTCTTGAGGAAGAGAGGTAGCACTGATACAGGACTTGCTTATTTTCAGAGGGGTGTGTCTGCCTTGGGATAGGAAACATGAGCATCCACAGAGATCCACTGCAGAGCCGGGATAAAGAAAGTAGTTTCAAACGCTGTTCTCAGCAGGTTCTCTTTCTCCATTCTCAACATGAAGCAGTACAACCTGTGAACCTTGGCATCTGCTCAACGGTATTTCATTCTCTTCCCAAATCCAGTAATTTCAAAAGTACTCCTATCTTTCCCATCGCTCTCTTTTGTTCATCTCCTGCCAACTCTATTCTCACCATACTAGTCCTTCCTGGCTGTACAGACTCTTATCCAGACCCCAAGGAATTTTCTTGCTTCTGTTTGATGAGCTTTGGATCTCATCCATCACTAAGAGCTGATTAATTCCTCTGTGAGTAAAGTGATGCAGTCAGAGCTGATACACAAGTTGTGCTATACTGTGCTTCCCAGCATGTGCCTTTATTTTTCCAGATTCTTAGGCATATTTAAGAGGTTGATCAGTACAGTAAAATGGTAAAACACACCATATAAATTCATTTCCATTTGATACATTTTTTTAAATAAAATTCATAAGGATTCTGAAAGTGTAGAATTTCAGCAACTTGCTTTGTTAACCTCCCACCAAAAACAAATGTGTGAGAAACATTGCTTTCACACATAGTCAGTTCTGATTTGAAGGAAGTGTTCTCAAGACTGTGTGCTGTCTTTTCTTATGAAAAAAGTTTCATCTCCTCTGTTGAGATAAATGTCTTACGGTACGTGCCCTGATACGCATAATAGAAGAGAGAAATTCACCGAGCAACAGATTTCTGCTGCTTACATGCTACCTGCCAAAGCACCAAAATAATTGGCTAGTAAAATTAGGGACGATAGAAATATGAATGAGTGTAACAGGACATAAGCAAGAGGAGGAGGAGTTCAGGGAGCTCTTATCACGATGGATGTGACCAGCTTGGAGTTGAATGTGGGAAGGCTGGATTCTTCCGCTACCAAACGGGATCAGAGGCTTCCGGTCTGCAAACAGCTTGTTGGCCCTAGCACAGCCCTCTTTCAGAATACCCAGATTTATCTCTTCCTTTTGTGTTGCATCTGTACAGGAGTCGGCAGCTACCTCGGTGATTCAGAGGCTGTTCTAACCTTTCCATAGTTGGCTGTTTTCTTTACACATAACAGCTTTCTACCCCATGGAGAGCTCTCACCGAGCGCTGCCTTCTGGAATCACTGCCTCTGGTAAAGACTGCTGCGGAGTGCATCGTGCACGGAGTTAGAGTACGGGCTTTGCTCTGCGCCGTGCAGCAAAACCAAGGAAACGGAGCCATTTGGTAGCTGAAGCAGTGAGACGCATCTTGGCTCACAGCTTGATGCCAGCCCATCAAAGTCAGTGCGGAGCATCTCCTTTATTTCTTCAGGTCTGTGCCCAGGGCTGTTGTTTCCCCTCCTGCTGAGGGTTCAGACCAGCGAGTAGGAAGATGACGTGATCCTTGGCATATTGCCTGATCTTGGTTTTTTGGCTGTGGCACGCCGGTGGCTGGAATGAAGACCCTAAAATGGGAGAGGCAACGAGCAAGTAGCGCTTGTGACTTGTCTGCTTGGCACCTGCATCGTTAGAAATGGCTCAGCCCTTAGAATATTTGGCAAGAGCAACGTGATCGCTTGGAGAGCCAGGAAAAGCTAGCAATGGAACATGGCAAGGCTTTTATATAAATAACACTTGTGACAGGTACATAATAACTGCTAGTTCCCCTTACATTCCTGTCAACAAGTGCTTGGACAAAGAGAAGGAAGAGCTGGGGTGTGGGATGCTCCTGAAGTGCCCTACTTCTATTTTCTGCAAAATACTTCAGATTTAAGCCCAGCAGATTCAGTGAGATGAAAACAAAGTCTATCAAGATGTGTTAAAAGCCAACGTATTTTCAATTTCTAAATAATTTTTCATGTTGTCATTAATATGCAGCCGTGTCCCAGGGAGAAGTTTAACTGCTATTATTAGTGCCTAAACAAAGCAATGTTTACATGATGAGCCTATTTTGAGACTGGAAAAATGAGATGCCAAGAAGAATAAAAAAAGATGCTGCACTTAATACGCTTTCTGTTCCAAGAGTCACAGCAAAGCAGTGGTGTTGCTAACAAACCCAACTCCTCCTCTTGTTCTTTCTCACACCCCTGTTTATTTCAAATGAGCCCTGAGAGTGAAAAACAAGGGAAGAAAAAAAAAAAAAAGAGAGGTAGTGGTTGCTAGAGGTGGAGGGGAGGACTATCTCAGTGGACAGTGTTTACCTCCAGAACAAGAAGTCTCTGTCGGTGGGAGGAAGGTTTCCAATCCAGAAACACCAGTCCTGGGGAGATGTGCTGCCTTAGCTGCTTCGGGGCACGGGTGGGATTGGAATGGGCTTCAGGCTCTGGCAGCTGAAGGATATCGAAGCCCCTTATAACAGTAGGCATATAGGGAGCCTTAGCTCATCCTCCTTGAGAGGAACTATGTGAAATCCATTCCAGGAAACAGATCTGATAAATTTTGGAATGAAATCTTAGCACATTAAGAAAAAATAGAATAAAGTTTGTAACTTCCAATCCTCCCAAACTGTCACCTAGTCACATGGGCATTGAGGCTTTCTAGGCAGATCAAGCTCAAAAGTGACACGGCAACATTTGTTTCATTGGAAGCCAATGGTACTTTTCATCACTATTGGTATTTGTCAGGACGAAATCACCTTTTTATTTGATTTTTCATCAAGAAAAAAGAAATAAACAAGGAATAGGTCATACATCCCAAAGCGTATACATCCCAGAGTGTGTGTGGTGATGGGAATTTTGGATCCGGACTGATTGGAAGGAAAATTTTAATTTCAAAGAAAACCCCCAAAAATTTCATCAAGTAAAGATTGTAAACAAGCGCCAAGTTGGCAAGGAAAAATGTACAGGAGTTTTTAAGACCTACAGGGGAAATGGGCAAGCGAGGAGGACAAGGGGATGAACAGTGAGAGCCTAAACCTCAGATTGTAATCATGGATCAGCCTTGCTGGGAACCTGGGAAATGGTGGTGTTGCAGAGCGTCTCGTAGTGACCTCATACAAGAGGAGACACTGTAGCAAGAGACTTACTGTGGTGCGGTCTGTCTGGCTCCTTTCACAGGGCTCTAAGCCCAATTTACCTTAATTTATGAGAATGGTGATACCGAGCTTTAATCCTTAGTGCATCAACCAGAACAGGGTCCAACGCACACAAGAATATGTTTTACTGTACCGTTTGTTGCACGTCTTCCAGGAACTTGAAGAGGGTTTGCATCAGACATTTATACACATGAATTTTTTTTTTCTGATTTAGTGGAATAAAGTTAGCTTTAAAAATATTTGTGACAGTCTTAAATGTTTGCAACATGAGAAAATCGGGTCTCACAGATGAGGAAGGAAACAATAATTGGTAAAATCAAGTTCAGACTTTAATTAGGCCCTTTTAACTAATGATACAGTTTTCAAAAATATTTTGCAGTGACTAAGAAAACATCCAAATGAAGCCTTATCTAATCACATCTTTCCTCTATAGGAATGGTCAGACGAAGTTTTCAGTTTGGCAACAAATTTGCTGGCACAGAACATGTCAAGGGACGCGTTTCTGGAAAAAGCGTAAGTGGCCATCGTATTCAATCTTATGGGTGTTGCTTTTTTCTCTGCGTCATTTTCCTCTTTTCTTGTAAGTCACATTGTCATCTATTGTTTCTGCTTTGATGAGCTGTCACTTTTGTAAACACAGGCTGTCTTTTCTCATGGTTTCTAAAAGGCTGCTATCTAAACGTCAGTTAAACAGAAATCGTGTTCTTGCAAACTAGTAACTTAAGGCAAAAATCAGAATTAAATGCCATCTTCCCTTGTATACCAAAGTAGTAGTTTCAGCTCTCCATTTAAAATAAAGACTATTATGGACTGAATTGCTTCTGGTTTATTTTCTTTTTTTTTTTCCTGCTGTTTGTCAAAAAAATGAGAAATGCCAGAAATCCATTTGCCTCAGACTAACCTTGCTGGTTTTCACACAGTTCAGGGGGAAGCTGTGAACCCATTCATCTAGATTGCTTTGCACAATGCACAGATCCTGAGTCGTTTCCAGTGAAGTAGAAAAGCTGTTTATGAGAATGTTAGCAGTGTAAATAAAGGCCTCTGGAAGGAAAGAGACCTAAACCTGAGACCAGTGAGACTCAGCTGGATGATAAGTGCATGTGTGGGGAGAGTTTTGCTGAAGTGAAGGTGTTGGGAACAGCATGGCAAAGCCTACCAGACAGCGGTGGTAATAAACCAGGGTACTTGCTGCCCTTTTTGGGGTGTCAAAAGGGAAGATGTGCCCTTCCCAGCCTATGGGTTGACTGGTTAAATTCAGCTTTGTGTCTCCCCCAAACATCTTTTGATTTCTGCATGCTGACAGAGGCTCAGTCCAGCTGAAATTCCAAGCCAGGGCACAGGTTCCTAAAACTTGCCTCCATCCAAGAAGCCTTTATCTATGCGCACCAATATTTAGTCAGAAGGTTCATAACTTTAATCCCATGTACGTACTCGTAGGTGCCTGTTATGGGAGGAGGTTGTGTGTGCGTGTGTGTGTGTGTGTGTGTGTTGCTTACTCATTGCGTTTGTTGTGGTGCAGCTGGAATCAAAGGAAATTCGTGCAGGAACTTTGAAGGTTGGATGTTGCAGGAACTACAGCTTTGTGTCCAGTAATACTGTGTTGAGACAGCAATGTTATGTTAGGAAAACAAAAACCCAAGTGGATGGAAACGTCTATTTTCTTTCAGACCTGCATGTTTACAGTGGAGAAAGGGACTTTCTCAAGGAGTTCTGTGTCCTGGAACGGAGGGGCCCAGAACTGGACATGATATTCCAGATGTGGCTTCACCAGGACAGAGTAGAGGGGAAAATGGACCTCTATTGATCTACTAGCCACCCTCCTTCTAATACACCTCAGGATACCAATGGCCTTCTTGTACACAAGGGCGCGTTGCTGGCTAATGGTCATCCTGCTGTCTACCAGGACCCCCAGGTCCCTCTCACCTGCACTGCTCTCCAACAGGCCAGTCCCCAACCTATACTGGTACCTGGGGTTGTTCCTCCCCGGATGCACGACCCCACGCTTGCCCTTGTTAAATCTCTCCCTGCCCAGCTCTCCAGCCTGTCTAAATCTTGTTGAATGGCAGCACAACCTGGTGTGTCAGCCACCCCTGCCAGCTTTGTGTCATCAGCAAACTTGCTGACTGTGCACTCTATTCCTTCAGTAGTTTGCATAACTGGAATGTGGCCATGGATGGCTGTGTCCTTTCTGGAAAGACAGGCCAACAAGGAGAGGAGGTGGGGTGGCTCTTTATGTGAAAGAGCAGCTCGAATGTATTGAGTTCTGTCCAGGACTAGACAAGGAATGAGTTGAAAGTTTGTGGATAAGAATTAAAGGTCAGGCTGGCATGGGGGATACTGTTGTGGGTGTTTATTACAGGCCTCCTGATCAAGAAGAGGATGTTGATGAGGCTTTTTACAGGCAGCTGAGAGTAGTCTTGCAATCTCAGGCCCTGGTTCTTATGGGGGATTTTAACTCCTCAGGTATTTGCTGGAATGCCAACACGGCCAGCCTCTCACAGCCCAGGAGGTTCCTCCAGTGCATTGATGACAACTTCCTGGTGCAAATGGTGAATGAACCCACTAGGAGAGGGGCACTGCTGGATCTCGTACCACCCAAATCCCCAGGTGGCTAGTGGATTTTGCTGACATATCTGTAATGGGGAAAATTAGTTCTAAATTTTGATCTCTGATTCACAAGTTGTTGTCACACGGTGTAGTAGAGCAGTTTTACTTGGAGACGATTTTCTGTGATTGTGCAAGCAATCTTAATTAGAGATTAAATCACTGGACACATTGCGTAGATTCAGGCAAACATGGCATTAACAGGTCTTTTCTTTTTGCAATTAATTAATAAAACACTTTGGAACTGTTGGTTTTCCAGGGTACTCTGCATAGATGCCAAATCAGAGTCACTTAAGAACTCATTTATGTGAAGATAAAAATATTTCCCCATTATAATTACTGTACTAAGCAAAAGCTTAGTTGCAGCCCTATCAGAACCTTTTGTTGAAATAGAAAAGCAAATTGCATTGGAGCAGAATTAGAAAGGGTTTTTCCTTGTGGGGTTTCATCCCTTGCAGTGACTAGCCACCCTCCATAAACAGCTTGAACAGCTCTCCTGCGATTTGGTCAGATGAGAAAACTAGGGTGACTTTGGGAGGAGGGACGGTTAATAAAAAACGCCATTTTTGCTCATCCTTCTTTTGTAACCACACGGTGTAGTGTCATGTCGGTGTGCAGAGATGGGTGGTGAAGCACCTTAGCACTGAAATACTGCCTGTTGCAGTAATGGGTGAAGGAAGGGTGACTCTGCCTTGGGTCAGCCTTACGTGGAGTGTGAGGGTCTTGGAGCCGGCACTGTGCTACTGAACGAGTCCATTCGGCTGCTACTGATGGAGACTATCTCCTAGGAAGCTCTTTAATGAGAACAACATGCTTGGTTCTCTTGGGTGGATGAATGGATGGATAATGGCTGTAGGGAAAAAAAATGTGTCTCATAAGGAACAAAGAATTTGTGAGGAAAAAAGGTGGCAAGTACCAGTGGGGGTTGACTGCTCTTCAGACGCTCATTTTTAGTTTAACAGAAGTTCAGAATCCTTTTTTATTTTTTCGCCCATTTTCTTTTATTTCTAGTTTTCTTGGCTGTGGAGGGAGACATTAAACATGACCAGAATATACTCAAAAGTTTAAAAAATAGAAGGCAAAATAAAAGAAACCTTTTTTTACTAACTGCTGTGATGATTTTTTTTCTTTTTAATCTAGCTTGATGCTGGGAGATGGGACAGAGAGGGTAATACTTTTTTTTTGTGACAGAGTAGTAAAAGAGACTTCAGTTTCCAGAAGACACATGTGAAGAGAAAAGGATTTGTGAAAATGCTTCTATCCTAGTTAGGGATATTAGCACGTATCTTGTTTTTGAAGTGGTTGCTAATGCCATTTTCTGTTAGAGAGAAAAAGAAAGTTTATTGGTACCATGCAGTTTCATCTGGTAGCCAGTGGGTAAAGTGAAAATGTTAGTTTTTAACAAAAAAAAAAATCCTCTGAAATACTTAAGAGTTGCCACATTTTTTCACCAGATCCTATACTGCAAAACTCATTTATACTTTTAATTTTATTCAAGTGAAAGAGAAGAAGCACTCAAAATGTTGTGCTCTTCACAGGCTGCTTGTGGTAGACATATGCTGGTAACCAGTAGTCCTCACATACCAGGCGGATCATCAGATAGCAGCTGTAGGCCCAACTGCTTCTCATTAAAGCTACTGGATGACTCCTGTTTCAGTTTGCTTTGAGTCAGTATGTTGAAAGATTTGGACAAAGAAAGATATGTCCTCATCCTGCCGCCTCAGTGAGCGTGTGAGAGAAGTCACAGGCTCTGAGATATTGAGATGCTCTAAGTACTTGGTTCAAAAGCTGGGTAATGGCCTGCCTGTAGATGGTTTCAGCATGTAATTTTTATATTGCTTCACACTGGAAACATCTTGGACTTGCCCAGGGGCACTAAATACATGGATATTCTTGCTGGCGTGGCGACATTTCAGTTGCCAGTGATTTGACTTCTTCCAGATGAGGAATGACAACATTTAGGGTCAAATGGAGAAGCCTTTGCAGATGTGTGGTGGGGAGGGCTGAGGGAGGAGATATCTGTGCAATATCCAGGGATGCTGGTGTGTAATATCTGGAGATGGTTTCAGCCCCTGGAAGAGGAGGAGTACAGCTGCCTTCGCAGTGATGTTGTGTGGCCTGTGTGCCACAGTTCAGTCTGCTGATAGACTGGCAGGCAGCCTGGGTGAGAAGGAGCAGGGAGGTGGTGATAAATTTGTGCATTAATGGTGTTTGCAGTGTCCTGTTGCAAGCAGAATTTGATGCTACAGAAGCATTACTCTTGATGGAAAAGGTATTTACTGATTAATGGTATCCCAACAGATTTTCATACTGGGCAAAAGAGTAGACCTTGCCACGTGATCAGAACAATGACATTGAGCTCTAAAGTTGGGAGAGAGGTACTTGAAAATTCTGTATAAAATAAACCAGGATACTTTTCTTTCCACAGTTACACAAAACTGAAGCTACAGGTGACTCCAGAAGGGCGCATCCCTCTGAAGAAGTAAGTTCTGTTCCTCTTCCTTACCACAGCCTCCCCTGGCTTTTTAGTGTGAATATACGTTTGAGATGTCAGAGACAGGTTGTGAGTATGTTCAAATTGCCTGTCACTGGGATAACACAAGGAGAGCAGTGATGACTTTTTCCAATGACCATATAGGGACTTGTGTAGGGTAGAGTTAAACTCCTTGTTGGCAAGGTTAAACTCACTTGTGTTACCATGGGGCTGGCCAAATGGAAATTCAGAGCTAAAGATTCAATAGTCCAGGAAGGGATACTCAGTCTTTAAGTCACGTGGACCATCAAGGCATGTCAGTAAACCAATTCAGTCTGGTTTGTCTCTCTTTTGCAGTATATATCGCTTGTTTTCCGCTGACAGAAAAAGAGTAGAGACTGCGTTAGAAGCTTGTAATCTTCCATCTTCCAGGGTAAGCATCTGAATTTATTCCTGGCCCTTACAAAGTGTTGCTTGTATTTAGTGCTGTTTGTTCACTATTGAGTTGAGGACAGTTTGTTCGAGGCCGATCATGCTTTGCTTCTGGATAGGCCCTCAGCAACAGGTCTGTCTTACCACACACGAGTTCTGGATACCCATCTGCAGATCTTGAGTACCTTTGATTTGAATTAGGGTAAGAACCAGCAGTGCTTGGAGGAAGTGCAGATGGATTAAAAGGATGGGAAGGGGCTTGACCTGTCCTGGAGAAATCGTGTGAGAATATTTTAAGAATCAGTAACTTGCACAGTTTTCCAGGCATGATTTCAGCCCAGTCTTATCTCAAGGTGTAGCTAATCGTGTAATTTGTTTGCTTCTCCCCCCAAAATATAATCAAACTATAGCTTAAGAGACAATTCAAATTCACTGTAGCTTACATAAAAGTGCTCATTTACTTCTCTATACTTCGTATCTCTGAAAAAAATCTGAACATCACCAGAGTCTTCAAGAGAAACTACAACCTTTTTCTGCTATTTATTTTAGTATAGGCAATTTTACATACACGTTGTTGGATACTTGTTGCTGGGATACCATCTTGAAAATTATTCATGTTATAAAGTAGAGCCTTTCTTTGGTTGGGACAAGAGAAGTACACTTCATGCAACAAAGAACTCTGTTGATCATCTTGGCAAAAAATATTTTAGAAGCTACGTGCTTAGGAAGCATGAAACTGGATCTCATAGAGGTAATGGAATAGAAGAAAATCAGCTGTTTTCCTTTGTGTTCCTGTTGATTTGAACAAGTAAAATACTTCCAGCTTCCAGCTTTTCAGCCCTGTTGTTTTCCAGGAGAAATGGTGTTCCCGTAAAGCCTTGAAGAGCACTGGACTCCCAGCAGTGTGCAAGACACGAATGTCAGGGAATCTTCCTCAGTTAAAACTGCACCAAATTATTTTGAGAATTCATGAAAGCCTCTCATGGATATGAACACCTTGGGCTTCTGTTTGTGCCTTATGAAGATCTCTCCAAGTTTCGTAGAATAAAAACATCTTTCTTATTGCTTGAGAAGACACAGGGCTTGTTGGCCATGAGTTTCACATGATGTTTTGCTTCACCTGTCAGAACCTGGGAATGATCCTAAAATACAAAATGAAATTTGCCGTCATGGGTAAGAGCATGCCAAGTCAGCATTTATCCCTCTTTTTGGATTCGTAACTTTAAGGCTGAGACAGTCCCTCTTATCTCTTGGGCAGTGACCTGAACTTAGGACAGCCTGAGCTGTGCCACTGGGGGATAGTATCACTGTGTGGACTCATCTGTGACAGTACACACTTCAGCATCTGCTCCCCCTAGCAAATTCCCTGTGCGTGCGCTTGCCAGGAGACCTCATGGGACAGCACGTAGCCAGTATATGTAGTGCTAGAGGAGGAAGAGTTCTCATTCCCTGTTTAATTGCTCTTATCCTGCTGTAGAAGAATAGCACCAGAGGGGCTCCCCAGCAGTGCCGAAAATAAACTTGCTGTTTCACACTTAGGAACCCTAATAAGGGATGGATTCTCTGCAGTGCCGAGCGCTCCCACCTGATTCAGCCGAGCAGTTGAGCGTGACCACAGTGGGATGACCCATGGACTTCAAGTCAAGCACATTCTCCAAGCATGGGTTTACTTATTTACATATTTGTTCATCAGACCTGGCATGGGTAGAGTCTTGCACAACCAAACCCTCTGTGATCTGATTTCCAACAGCATTTGTCATGCAGCATCTGAAAGCAGAGGAATGTTTATATAAATGTTTAAATGAAGTTTTTAAAATTGCCTTTGAGTTTTGGAGTTTGGCGTCTGATCACCCTTTGATTTTTTTTTAATCTTGGCTACTTTTGGGGCAGGGTGGTGGAGCTTTGTGTTGTTGGGTATTTTTATTTTGTTGTTTGCTTTTATACAAAGGTGCCTTAAATAGAATTTGAAGAGCTTTATTTCAGTCATGTGTTTGGCTGGGAAGACTGGTTTCTGCCTTCCAGTTCAGTGTAGCACTAGTGAACTTCACTGTTAAAATAAAACAACCAGCTATTGAGTCCTATCTGTACAAATAATCTGAATTAGCTGCTGTGCTGCTGAACATATAACAGACTGGATACAGATGTTATAAAAGCAGGCAGGTTACCAGACAAATCAAGCACCAGCAGTGCTTGAAATTAGTAGAATAAAATTGAATGCTAGTATTGAGAAAAGCTGGAAAGGAGGGATGCTCTCATGTTGTACAGAAAGCTCGTGATTTGTTCATTGGTCTCAAAAAAGAGATGAGCACATAAGGTGTGTGGGTGGTTCCACTGAATTGTGGATGGCTCAGACCAGGCTGAGGAAAGGGGCAGCGTATTTTAATCCCTTTCGGCAGGCAGGCTTTCGGAATCCAAATGTAGTCGTCTGAGGTTGTGCCTGGGGTGGCAAATGCTGGGAGCAACGCTTTTGTCTCCCGTGTAGATCTCCGTGTTCCGCTGCACACTGATGATGTTACTGGTAGGAAGTAATTAATTATTAAAAGCATCTGCTCTTAGGCCTGAAGTTTTGTGTTTGTTCTATACTTTGTACGTAGGCATGTGGAGATACATGTTGGGAAACTGAGGCGCTTTTCTTCTTTGGAACAGAGTAGCCAGTAAAAGCCTGGATTTGGGATTCTTGGAAAATACCTGCATTTTAGTCAGTGTTGAGTACCTTCAAATTCCCTTTAAAGGAAAAAAATATATTAGGTCAATGTGAGACAGTAATTCTGTGGTAATTACAGCATCAACATCTAAAATGCCCTTAGGAGGAGCACTGGCTAAGGAGCAGCAGCCCACGGAACATGGATGATAGATACAGGGACCGGAGCAGAGTGGGGTGCAGCTATAAGAAGAAAATTCACAAGCTTTATGAATCCTGACCTTCAGGAGAACAGAGGTGTCAGCAGTTCTACTCTCAACCAAAAGCGCCACAGCTCCCATTTATCCAAATGTAGCAGGCACAGTTTCAACTCTAGCTTTGCATCACTAGTGGCTATCACTGAAAGGAGCTACTTCCATTTTCCAACTTCAGGTGACAGACCTCTCCATCTACCCTTGCACTAGCTTTAGCAGTTGGCTGTTGGCGAGTTGATCCCACACTGAAGCCCACGGAGTTGTTTTGGTCAGGTTTTGAAGCGGTTCACTCCTCAGCCACTCTCAGCCCGCCAAAAGAAGGAAAGCATGGTGTCTGAGGGCTGGTGCCCTTCAGCTGTTGGAGCTTGGAGATGGATGCCCACACGGCCCATCTCAGCCAGAGCATGAGCTGGGTCAGGTTCAGTCCATGCTTGCAGACAGAAACACTGAATGGTGGTCATGGTGTAGAACCCTGTTGGGCTTCTGAGGGTTTCACAGATGAAAGGAGAGATAAAGTGATACCCATGGGATTTACTTATTTTAATCTAAAGCAGGAAAAAGTATGGAAAAGTTTCCTTCTGCTTAACAAAGGCTTGAATCAGTGCTTCCGGTTCCCTTGGCAACGGCGTTAAACAGGCAGAATAAATAAAAGCAACAATTTCCTCTATCAGCAGCTTGCTTCTGAGATGACTATGTTCAACAGTGTTTGAAAGCAAATGGCTTTGTGTCCAAGTTACAATTTTCCTCCTCCAGTTCATCAGATCTGGACATTATTTTGGAGCTGTGAAGAGGCATCATGTAAGCCCACGGTGCTCCCAGCGACTACTTGTCATCGCTTTGATAAAATTAGCTTGTGTGGAAGAAACTAAAAATCAGATTTTCAGTGCATGCTTCCCACATTTTTTGTGTTTTCCTTTTTCTTGTTCCTCTCCCCAACATGCAAGCTTCTGTGCCATTTTCTTGCCTCAGTACATTGGTGCAGAGACAGAGGCCAGTGAGTACATCATTACTGTTATGTGCTGGAAAAAAGCTTTGTGCCTTCCTTGGGGTCCTCATTTCTTCCCAGTCCTGCTAAAGAGGCAGCCCTTGTTGTCTTCTGCCAAAACTCTGGAGCTTGAAGGCAGCGTGTGCAAGTAAGAAGAGAGATCTTGAGCTACATGCAAAGGCTGGGTTTCCTTATCTAGTCCAGTATTTCCCTCCAATTAAAAATATTAATTGTATTTTTTTTTCAGAGAAAGAACAGCAGATGTAATAGGGATAATGAAAATGTCATCTCAAAGCAGGATTAAGCGTAAATTGCTCTCAATTTTAGAAAATGTCGGGGAAGAAAGCTGGTGCCTCTTCTGAAGAAGAGAGTTTTTACCAATATCTGTAAAAGAAATCTGATTGCAAAGTGTGCTACACTGAGGGCTTAGGACAAAGGTGTCTGCAGAAGCTGTGCTTCATGTGCCTTGCCCAGAACCACAGTATATTGTACGTGTATCTTCCAGGAAGGAAAAGGAAACATCGCTGCTGCTCTTGGAGAAGAGTGTTAATAATGACTCAGTGACCCGGTTTGTTCCGCAGTTCTTTGAAAGCCCTGGAAAGACGAGTGCTGTGCTCATCCTCTGTGACGCTGCCATTTTGCTCGCTGCAGCACGTGGGCTCAGCACTGTGGGTCACCCACCTCACTGGGGTTGATGCACTTACACTATAGAGAATGTGGTTAGGCAGAGAGATGTCCGTCCTTTCTTCTTCATAGGTGCTTGGAGAAAGAGAAAACTTTGCTGTACAGAAACTGGGATGGTGAAAGCTTTTTTTTTTTTTTTTTTTTTCCCCAAAGATGTAGTCTTTAAGCTACCCTATTGTTCAGGAGGATTTATTATTCTGTGAAATCCTGTCTCCGGTGCAGTAGTGAGTGATCTGTTTACAAAGAGCATATAAATGTGCTGTATCGCTCTTTCACTGTTTTTTTTTTTCCCCATTTTACAGAATGATTCAATCCCTCAAGATGACTTCACACCAGACGTGTACAGGGTGTTCTTAAACAACCTCTGCCCTCGGCCTGAGATTGACCACATCTTTTCGGAGTTGTAAGAAAAATAAAAAATAAATGAGCCTCTTTTTTTCTTTTCCCCCTTTCAGTGAATTTCTGGGCTGGGGATGGCAAAGTAGGTTATTTAGACTACAGCAGCATGCAGTGATTGCCAAGAGCAGAATTTGGTGTCAAGCAGAGCTGTTATTTAATCTCAGATCAAGGGGACCTTCTCTCTCAGGCTTTTGCCTCCATTTCTATTGCCAGAGTTTTAAAATAATTTGTTTGTTTGCAGAGGTGCAGAACTGATGGGTCTTGTTTTTGTGTGGCTTAGGATAGTTTAGGCTTCCATGAAAATAAAGGAAAGGGAGCAATAAGCAATAACAGCATGCAATAGGTGTGAGAGTACATATAATCACCCCTAAAAGCTTAATTAGGAGTGGCAAAAACACAGTAACTTTTAGGCTTTGTACATCATGAATTCACACCATGAAATTAGGTGAGCAACCAGTACAACTTGCCTCATACTTTCAGTTACAAGCTATGTAACTTGTGTTGCTTCTATACCTTGCATCTAGTCCTTGTACTTCCCAGTTTCAGCTAACCAGATCAATGGAGTCAGGCAACATGAAAGCAATTTCCAAAGTCCATTGCCAGACCAGAAAAGAAATGAATGAATGTATCTTTGTAACATGGGTGTGCTCATGCACTCCTCTTGTACCTATTTTCTCTAAAGTTGAGGTTTCAGAGGAGCTCAGCCATGACCTAGTTTGTGCCCACTGAACCCTGGGTAGGCTTTCCCCTGCTTTCTTGCAAAGTAGAAATAGACCACTGCCAAGTGCTGTAGACAACCGTAAGCATGTCACCTGGCTTGGAGACTGCCTGGGTCTCCACATGGGCATGAATTGTACCCAAATTTAGTTCTTTGTACTCACTCTCTAAGTAGGCTTCTTTTTGCTTGCTTTGCAGAGTGCCTGGTGGGTTTTAGCAGCTTTATTAGAAACAACAACAAAATCACAAAAAAAAAATCCCCACAAAACCCAAACTTAATCAAATACTGGAATACTGAAGTCAGGGCTGGTGTTGTTCAGCAGTAAAATCCAACACTTGGTCCAGGAATGCCAACAGAGTGTTTGTAAGGAGCTCAAGATTGAATTCCATGGCTTTTCCTCTTTTACTTTATTTAATTGCTTTGTTACAGGAATTCAGAGAAATGACAAGCTGTTAGCACTGCTCTCACTCTTCCCATTGATGTCAATAGTGATGAATGCTTTTAAACATCTTACCCCTAGATGTCTGATTAAAAATGTTTGTTGTTACATGTTGGCAAAGTAAATTAGCCCAGAGGCACAGTGGGACAATGCTTTTGTTGTACAATAGTTTGGATATTTTTCCAGTTTCCCTGGGAAATTGCAGAACACTGAATGAAATTTCAAAGAAACCTGTTTTAATGGCTTTGCCGTTACTTTCATTTTTCTCTAGTGGTGCCAAGAGCAAACCTTACCTTACTGTTGATCAGATGATGGAATTTATAAACTTCAAGCAACGTGATCCACGATTAAATGAAATCCTTTATCCACCATTAAAACAAGAACAAGTGCAACAGCTGATTGAGAAGTATGAACCCAACAGTAATCTAGCGAAGAAAGGTCAGTGGCTTTTATGTTCTTGCTGTGCTTGGATTCTGATTTGAAACAGTGACTCAGTTATCCTTCAGTGCATGCTAAAGCAAGATTTGGTCCAGAATCCAATTATATTTACAGCTCTCTGCTTTTGGATCGTACAAGCCTGTGAGAGATCGCGTGGTACATTTTTGAGTGTATTTGGTTAGGATCAATTGAAGAGGGATGGGGCTGGTTTCAGTATTTACTTTTAAGTATGTGTAATTGATAGTTTCAAACAGTTGTTGTGGTATGCAAACTTCAGCAAAAACCTGTCACAGTGGCTGTTTGCTGGCTTCTGAAATGTAAAATTTAAAATAAAAATCAGGGACAATGAAACTAAGATGATAATTCTGTTAATTAATAATAGTAATAAGTCCAGCCCTGGACTGTTTTTCTGATAAAGTGGTACATAAAATAAGATGTGAAAGCAGCTGTGTGTGTTTCGTGCTGTAATCACAGAAAATTCCCTTTTGAAAATCTTGACTGTTGTCTGGACTTAAATGAGCATTTCACCAAAGGCAGTGAGAGAACTCCTGCTCAAATCTCTGCAGATTTTTTTTGCTACCACCACAAGTCTTAAAATAGCAATGAATTGTGTCTGTATCCTGTTCTATTCTAATCCACATATTCTAACGACAAAGCCCATCTTTTGATGCCTTTATACCTAAAAAATTTTAGGGGCATGGAATCTCCTGGAAAACAGACTGAATTAAAAAAAAAATTGGTTTTGACCAGAGATTTTTTGATCCAGAGGAAACAAAAAGACATCTTTACCAAAAGTCTGAAGGTTACTGGGAGGCTCTCCCACTCTCCTCCCTGGAAGCCTTCTGACCTATATGTCTTCCTGAAGGAACCCTGTGTTTCTTGATGATGATGATGATACCAACATTGTGTCAAGGCAAAACACTTGTAATTTTTCTCATAAGACTTTTTATTTTCCTAGTCCAGTGAAATTCAATGTTTCCAGAAGTTTTGATGGAGGGTTAAATCCTGCTTTGTCATTCTTATAGAATCTGTCTTTTGATGTCCGCGAGAATACTAACCTGAGTAGGTGAAAACACATTGTGATCTCCTCTCATTCATGCAAACATTAGAATATTGCTCTGTGCTTACCTTATTTCTTGCCAGCAACAGGAAGGTCTGGTCCCGAAAAGATCATTCTTCTTCTATTGGCATTTTCTGTAAGCCAAATAAAAGATTCATTAGAAGGCGGTGTGCTGGTGTGCTAGCAGGACACCAGCATCAAAATGAAATTACCTCCTGACTAAGCAGTAAGGAGGAAGCATGAAGCAAACCTCAGGAAGGGCTATGATGGTGTTTGCTAGCACCTTCCAAGTGGGATTTGTGGGATACCGTCATTTTACCCTGGTTGACATTGGTGCACACATTGTCTGCAGGCACTTGGTCTTCCATAGGTGGCTCTCTTCCTGGGTATGATTTGTATTGCTCTTACAGAATCCATTCTCACAGAAAATTCTGACTTGAACAAGGGAAAGGCAGGTTACAGAGAGTTAATTCCTTTTGGGGCCTGTTGGGTGTTCTTTTTTTTTTTTCACCCCAAACTTGTGCACTGAGATTCAGCAAACTTGGGCGAGCCAGCACAACCTATGGGCCACCTCTCTGCTGCAGACAGGACATCTCATCAGAGAGCACCTTGGCTGAGATGTGGTTGTTGGCCCATTGTGCTATTCAGGGCCCAGTGCAAATCCCAAGAATACTGCCTTTAAATTACAGGAAATGGCTAATCAGGAATGACGTGGGGACATGGTATTTTCTGTTCATCTGCTTCAAGTTAGGAACACAATTCAATTAGAATTCACTGTATATTAAATGAAGTGTAGGTGTGCATTCAATCCTACACTCATAGAATGATTGCAAACAAATGCTGCATGTCTGTAAAATGTCACCAAAATGCAGCAATGCATGTTCATAATAATGGGTTAAACTTTAATACTGTGCTTTGTAAAAGGGATTGTCACTCAGCCGTCCGGCTCTCAGAAAGGGCCGTTCTAAGGCTCAGTTGAATGGGTGGCACACCGAAGCGACACACTTCAGCAGCACTTTCCCTGCCAGTGAAACTGGGCCACCAAGCAGATGTTATTTTAGGTAGACCTGTTGGATTTTTCAACCACAGTTAGATGTGGCCCACTCTTACACAACTATGAATTGTTGGCCTTAACTTCCCACCTCTGCTACTTGGATATTCTACTACATTTCTTGTGATGGCATTGCTTATGTCCCCTTATTTGCTGAGTCCAAAGTCTATGGAGCTGTAGGGACAGAAGCAGGAGGTTTGAAATGGTGCTGGTGCTTTCAGTAAAAGTAGGTAGAAACCTTAGGGCAGTCAGAAGAGCACCTAAAATAGATAGAAGTGGGCATAAGCATTCATCCAGCTTAGCTTCCAAAGGAAATGGGAACTGACAGCTCTGTGAAGATGGATGGGCTCAGGGCTGTTGTCCACACATTTTATGCTGTCAAGTGAGGAGGAGGAGGTCCCAGCCAAACAACTCCAACGAAGTACAAGAGCAGCAGAGGGAAGAGTGGTGTAATAAGGCATATGATGTGAGAGAATTACACAATTAACAGCAGGATGGGAAACGGAGTTACAGGTGGCCTAAGGATGATTTCAGTGCTGTTGTACCATTGCAATACAATTAAATAGTCAGACTTTTGGACCAGTTTGGCAGAAATTTTAGTTCAAGAATGAAGCCAGGTGATTGGACAACATGGTATTTGTATGTGTTCTTTCTTGGCAGTGAGAAGTTACTTCTCTGAAGTAAATGAGGGATGTGTGTCGACAAAGACACACATAAACAGTGTATTGATGGTCAGAAATCCCACTGAAGTAAAGGGATTCATGTTCAGCATTGTCATGAAAAAGCCAAGCTCTTCTGTTTAACTGGAGCTTTATGTGTGGGAGTAAGATTTCATGTTTGCAATATGCAGAACGCCCTGGCCTTGATGTAGGAAATCAATTAAGCATATGCATAATTTCATGGATGCTGTGGGAAGAGAGAATAGTTACATAAAAATTTCTTATGCTCCATTTCCTTGAACATCATATTCTCTGTTGAAGCTCAGAATACCTATGATCACCTATTTGCCAACATTGTTGAAGTGAAATTTGTGGGTAGTTATGGGCAGAACCATGAAGAGAGCGAGCTCCCTGGGCAACTTCTGAGAATGTGATTCAGTTGCTTCTTAGCTAATAGGTCATTTTGCATTAAAATGTGATTTTAAATATAATTAGGAATTTTTCTCTTTTAACCTTAAATACAAATTAATAAAGTATTGGCTCTGTGCCTTCATACAGCAGCCTGACTCCTTGCCCCTGCTACTCCATTTGGACAGTATTAGACCTCCAATTGTCCGATGATTTTATCTTCTAATTCACATCTAAACTGTATTAATGATCTGTGCACATACACTATGCAACAATACTCTTTATTTGCCTCAATTATTCTTCTATCATAGTTAATTAAATTAATTTCTAAAGAATATTTGTACTGTCTCAGCTTGCACAGCACTAGTCAGATGCTTTTGGCATCTCGTAATAATCCGTGCCTCTGATTGCCATTATAGTCCTTTTGCCTGTTGCAGCTGAATTCCAGTATTTGAATGCAGTAAGTAAGAACTGTACATGATATTTTAAACATTTTCAACATGGTTCCTCCGGTACCTGGTAAAATCAAATGCCAATGTCCTTACTGGGTAAGTGCCATAGGATGCAAAGGTTTGAGTAAAAAGGCTGCCTGTGTTCCCCCTCATTGCTAATGTGGTTTTAGGTATTGAGTTGCTGGAGTGCGATTGAGCTTTTGCAACATCAGCAGATACACAGGCTTGACATCTACATAGGTTAAGCATCTGGAGTAGTATTTTATTGTGGCTGAAGCAAGCTCTTGTGATTAATGCTTTGTGTCATACAGTGAAGGAGATTAATGGGCTATGCGTAGCATGTTTCCTTATCAGGTGGAAGCAGAAGGAAGTTCCTCCTACTGCTGAGCAGTCTCTTGCTGTCAGCAAAATCATGCTGACTTAGGGCTGGTTAAGTAGCATCTTGTAGTTGGGTGTTTTTCAAGCATTTTCATTGGGTGGCTGGCATAACCACTAAGATGTGTTCCCTTTCAAGTTACCAGCTTTATAATGGGATGTATATTAGTAAAACATTTCCCAAGGGGTTGATTGGGAATTTCCTTATTTGCTTTGATTTCTATAAAAGCTTTTTATAAAAAGCTGTGCAGGATCTTGTTAATGTTATGGATAGGAAACACAACATTGATGCTGAGTTTCAGGAGACTCTACTTGCAGTGTCCAGGCTCCTGGAGACTATAGTTCTACTTTCTAGAATTATGTGAAATTTACCATGTAAATTTGGTACAAATTCTGCAGAAATATGCTGGTTCATCCTGACTTAATGATGCAGTTCATTACTTAAAGTGTTCAAGTTCAAAAGGAGTCAGTAGCTTCGGGTACTCAAAGACCACAGGGTATCAATAGTCTCAGATTCACAGAACATTAGGAGTTGGAAGGGACCTTGAAAGATCATCTAGTCCAATCCCCCTGCTAGAGCGGGATCACCTTGGCTCTAGGGGCAGGGTGTGACTCTTAAGGACTAAGCATGCAAGAAGCATGCATGTGCCAAAATAGCAATGAAGAATAGGAGATCAAGGCCTGATAAGGAAAGGAGACATGAAAAAAGTGGACTCACGCTCTCGCAATAAACTGTATGCTTCCCACAGTCCTTGTTGGTCATAGCAAGAAAAAGGTTGGGTTATTATTAGCTGTTATTTTCAGAATGGTTTTTATTGAGAGAAATTGTCTTGACTGTACTATAAGCTTTAAAGATAGTCTGAAAGTTCTTTGGAGGTTTTCCTGGCCAATGAATCTGCACACCAGATTGTACTTACTAGAAGGCATCTTTGAGATAAGTAATGGCATAAAGATGCTATTTTTTCTGTTAAGTATGTATTTGTTTAAATAGTATCTCTGCCTATTTAATTTGAAAGGGCCAAGCCTTTAGATCTGCATGGAATAAAAACACTTTCCTCTTATATTTCACAGTGTTTACTTTTCTTGAATTTCACAGTGGTGGGTATTTGGAAATAGTTTGTCAGTTTTAGTTAGAGGCAGATTTAAAAGGATTGGGGTGGGGGGACTGGTTCCATGGCTCTCTTTGAATTCCAGTATTAATTCTGTTTTGCTCGTACACATTTATCAGTAGTTGTGCTAGGTTTTTCTAAGCTAATTAAATAAATTAAGCAATTAGCATTAGATTAAGATGTATTTAATTTTATACATTTACCACATCTGTTTTTCACATGGCAGCCTTAACACCAGGCAGTCAGTATTCACTTCAGCACAAATGTGTTTTCCCTCCCTTAAACACCTATGCTTTTTCATCCCACCACATTAAATTCACCTTTTAGTAACTGCTTAGGAATAATTACACATCAGAGCCTCTCAAAGGCAGAAGGGGGTCATTTCCTAGGCAACGGATTTTAATGGCCAAACCAACTACCGTGCAACCATGGCTACCTTTTCAAGACATACTATGTAAATATGTATAGCATAATATGTAAAGCCTAAATTTTGATGTATTTAGTGCACTTGGTGAAATGGTGGGGTTTTCTGGCACAGAGACATTTGTAAAAAATGTTAGAAAATGGTTTAAATCCTTTGGCCTTCTAACTTTAACATTGGAAATTAAGAATATTGACCAGAAACCCCATTAACTTTGGGATGGTCAGTGTTTTCTAGCATTCCAGTTGTATAAGAGAAGAGCTCTCAGTGTTGTTTCTCAAGTGATGACAGAACAATAAATCCCAGTCACAGTTTACTGCATTTTACAATTTATAAGCCACACAAAAGTCACAGATTATCCCACGCTGTCAGCAACAAGTGCTAAGTTAGGTACCTAAATTATCTTTAAATACATATATGCAAAAAATGCTACTGTGAATAATATGTCACCATAAATAAGTTACACAAACTATACTTGTCAAAATTAATTTGTAAAATATGCTTCTGTAATGTGTTGTGTTTTCTTATTAGTGGTTTGGGTTTTAGTTACGGGTTAAGCTGTAAAAAGCGTTTCACATCTTGCAGTAGTTTGGAAGATTGCATCTCAAGCAAAAGACCAAGTGCTGTAAAAATCCTTTAGAATGGAAAATCCTCAATTGTGAGGCATTTCTGCATCTGCTTTACTGCTAGACACCTTTCTATCCTAAGTGTGGCAACTTAGTAATGAAAATAAACCAGCAGCATGGGCTCTAATGGATTTTGCAACAGTCCACAAAGACAACAGTATTTGGCTTAGGAAGAAGCAAAGTTTTTAGCTTGTCTTCTGTGGTTGCATTTTTAAAGTGTAGGACCTGTCTTAGATCTGAGACCCGTGTGTTATGTTATGCATAGAGTTTGTTTTTGTTGTTGGCCCTAGAATTGATGGTAATATTTATGAAAAATAAGTTTGAGATTCCAGGGAGGGCAAGTTTCCTAAGCTTCTGTGTATAACACAGATATTTTGAAGGAAGCATGAGCTTAGCAGTAATTCATTTTGGGACTGGTATCTGGTACCAGGAATAACTCCACTGATACCAGTGAAGCTGTGCCGAATGGAAAATGGGCTGACCTGTTGTGCAATATGTATCCACAGAGCTGGAGAGCATAAACTAATCATGGTGATCTAGGTTCAGTCAAACTAGTCCTAGGCTAATATGGACGATGACCATAATAGTAACTCCTGAAACATGTCCTGGAAACCTAATTAGACCATCTCAATGGACCCCAGGCTCACATCCTGTGTGCTAAAATTGAAAGTGGATGAAAGAACCTGGGGTGGCAGGATCTCAAAGCAAGCGTGAGTAGAGGTTTTGGGGCATACCTAAGAGCTACATCGCTCCGCCCAGGTGGAGCTTTCTCTCAGGGATAGGTAAAGTGAACCTTACATCTGTACTGCATTTCAAGGGTTACAGAGAAACATTTTTCTGCTCTTGCCTTGCCTGTACTGTGTTTAACCCAGACTCAGACTATCAGAGCCCATAAATAGAAAACTTAAAGTATAACAGCTTCTTTGTGCTTCTTGTTGGTTTGCTGCCTCTATTGTGGAACACAGGGAGGTATTCAATTTTGGCAGCAGGATTTATTATTTGAAGATGAATATCAGATAGTTTACTTCGGAAAACATAAAGCAGCGTAGATTCAAGTGCTGAAGGAAACAAATGTAGATAAACTTTGAATAAACATCGTTGTGTTTGCCTCTTCAGTGTGACCACTACAAATGTAGCTCTTTGTAGCTGCAAAGGGCCCCTGAGGACAAAGGGAGTGAAGACTGCTGTGACCCAGTTGGTGACATCTACAGCTAGTGGCAGAGGAGCTGGCTTTTCCTGGCTCTGCCACAAATGAGCTTGCTGATATTTGGCCATCCCTTCATGTGCCTTTTTGGTTTTTTGCCTCACACATTGATTGACTTGACTAGAGGAGCTCCTTCTCCTCTGTCATAGCAGGGCCATTAACAAGGTCAGAGCATGTGCGTGCCACTGTAATACAGTGACCATATGAGGAAGTTTCCTTTATAATGTTGCATATAATCGTCTACTCTAACAATATCCTTTAGCTGGAATATGACTGTTGCCTATAAATACATCAGGGTTAAACGCTGGGGAGGCAGAAAGAAGTGGTAAGCTAAAAGACAATGTTGGCAGAAGAACACAGAGGTATCAAGTGGCCTTGAATAAATTTAGTGTGGAAATTAAGAGAAGTTGCCTAACAATGTGGTTCTGGCACAACATACCAGAGGTAGTAAAGAGGGCCAAAATAAAAAAGTAATTGTTAAGGTAAAGCTTGGTTTGTTTGTGAAAGGGATTGTTGAATGCAGTGTCTGTGGCCACAGATCCAAGTTTAATGAGCAGATGAGGAAGCCCCTCTCAAGGGACCCAGGCCCCTTCTTTTTAGTTTATTTGAACTGGCATTGCAGAGTCCCACCTGTATTCTTTTCCACTTCTCCTTAATATTAATCTCTTCTTCAACTGGAGGAGTTTCTGGAAGTAAAAACATTATTTGTGATGAATGTTTTTTCCTAGGTTTTTCTTCACCTATAACATGCTCACACTCATCTCTTCCCATTATACTGCCAAACAGTCTTTTTGGCAAGTGCATAAATAGCTTATGTAGAGAAGTATCACTTCAAAGAAAAAGAAAGTATGTATTTTTAGTTGTCCTTTAATGCAATTTAGCAATTGGAAGTAAGCCAACATTTAACATTATTATATCTCCCATGATCACTCCAAGGCATTCTACAGAGCGTGTTTTTCAGAGGCTTGGGAAGGCAGTGGCATATTTCAGCAGTGGCCTTCTTTCAGGTCTGTCAGAAGTTACGCTAGTATTTCTGGGATTAATGGTATTTTTATCTGTCTGATTTAAAATCTTTCCACTTATCTAGTTGTCTGCCTGTTTTAGAAATCTGCTGTGTTGTAAAGTGCTCGTGCCAGTGCTAGCTAGGAACTTGTATGAAGGTGGTTTTGTGTGGTGGCTTTATAGATTTAACTGGATCTAAACTATCTGTCACCTCGTATCCTGTAAGGGATATCCTATCAGAAACGTTTTCTTTATTGCTGCTGAAAACCCAGGAGCAGCTGGAGGATGGGCTTCTGTCTGTAAAACCCTGAGATTCCACAGACTTTCCATCCAGTCTTTTTGGTAGAAGGTTGCAGTTAGGACTCAAAGAATTCAGAAGTATAAAGCTTGAGCTATCACCTGGGAGACTTGGCTGTTGCTCACTGTGTTTGCCTTGAATTCCTGATGTCATGAATGAGACCTGCTCAGGTGCTAGGGCCTTTAGCACCTCCTCCTACTCTACTGTCATGCCCTGGACCTCAGCTGAAGTCCAGAGCAGCAGGTATATTTGCATGGAGACAGTAGTTCTGGTCAGAAAGTGGGTCTTAAGGACTGTCGTGCAGTTCCTTCGCACTGCAAGAATGTCTTTTATACTGCTGTGTTGATCCACTTTACCTTCAATGTCAGCTGAAATCATCAAGATGTAGATTCATTGGGGTTTTTAAGTAGCCAAGGCCCCATTTTTGGATGAGAACTTGGAAGACAGAAGCCAAAGCTTGCTAATGTAAAGGCTACACAAATCAGGCCAGCACTTTTAAGCAAAATTGAATTTGGACAGGGAGCAAAGAAGAAAAAAGCAGAAGAGTAAATGCCTGCCAAGGAATAAGCTGTGGTCCCTTGTGGCTTTCTAGCTAACTTCAGATGTAGCATTCTTTCACAGTCCAACTTGGAGATGATGTCAATCGCTCTGTTTCGCTCTTGAGACTTAGGAGAGATTGCTTGCTTATCTGTACCAGAGTGGGATTTTCCCCAAATCCTTAAAAATCACAAAATACTCAATTTGTATATCTGTGTCTGCTAATGTTTTAGAAACTGGTTTTATTAAAACAAAAAGAGCTGTCTGTGACTGACCAGAGAGGATAGTTGCCAGTAAGAAACTGACTGATACTACAGATAAGGAGCTGGCTAAATGTGAACTATAACACAAACATGCTTGATCCAAGATGATGGATGCTGTGTGTTTGTTAGCTACCATAAGCATACGGTCACTATATATATATACATATCTCTACATATACACACCTACACATCCTATTTGCTAGTAATAAAACACTGGTTTAAAGTATAATGGGTCCCAAGAATCATACTTCTCAACTCAACACCTCTGCTTACCAGAATCTCTGAACTCTGACTGTGCTTTGTAACAGCAAAGGTTTTTAAAACTGCTGTGGAAATATAGATGATCAGTATCCCTCAAAATACACGTTTCCACCATTTAAGTTTTGAGGAAGAGAAATGTTGGGTGTTTTCATGTTCTCTAGCACTACTAGAGAAAAATATTTTCCATGGGCTGTAGCCCCTGTGGTTAGAGCCCTTCTTTCCTGGGTGTTTGAATAGGGCTGAAAAAAAAACCTGTGACTTGCAATACTATCATAATATATTAATATAAATAAATAGCATGCTCAACATTGCAGTGACTGTAAGATCTCATTAAAATGGATGGCTCATGCCAACAGACACAAGTGAGACTTGGAAACTTCTGTTTCTTCTCAGGTGAAACTCCATCTTCCCCTCCCTTTTGAGATGGCAGTGTCCTTGGAAGGCCCCCAAGGTTTTCATTCTGATTGAAAATGCTTTTTACCATAAAAATATGAGGACCACCATTTGGCATGGCTTGCCTATAAGCTTATAGGAAATATTTCCTGCCTAAAGTGAGCTAAGTGTCTTAAGATGCAGTATCGTTTCTTAAACCCATTCTGAAAAGTGGTTTTCCGTTGCACACATTTCTTTTGCCAAAAGAAAAAAGAAGTATCCAGTGTTAGTTTTCTCTGTGCACTTGTTCAGATGATAAAATGGATATGATAACTTCATTAGAATGACAAGCGTTTCTGATTCCAACATACTGAATTCTGCTTTACTTGGTTGATAATCCTTACTCCATAAAATAGTCTGCATCTCATTGTCCTTGGGCATGTGATATTTCCGCATGGATTAACTGATACTGAGCAAGCTCTTTTAGGTACACTACTTAAGCACAACATGTTTGCCTTCTCATGTTTTCACTCTCTGACTCCTCATCATTCAGTAAGCATTTATTTTGGATATTGTACAGAAGTTACCATTCTCTGTTTATGTTCAGATTTCCCTGTGTCCTGTTACAATATACACATTCAAGGGTAGAGCAATGAATCTTACTCTATTTCTTTCTTGCTAAGTTTTCTGTTTCTTTTTCAAGAACATGTTGCCAAAGCTTGTTTTGGTTTGTGGCCAGATAACTGTCTAATTACAGAAAGTAGTTGAGCAAGTATAACTGAGGGCAGAATTGGATCCATTATGTTTTCCTTTAAGTTTAGAAATCTGAAATGAGATTTAAACACAACGGGATATTCTCCTGGTTTGAGTTTAAAGAATTTAAGCAATGAGAAAACAAATAAATCCATTGCAGTGATGTTTTCTAGTGCAGTTAGTTGTAGCACTGCCAAGCTGGTTTGGACCCTCACACCATTTTTCATTGCTTACTCTGATGTCATTGCTTGGTTCTGCTTTGGCCACTGTAACTATTCGTCCTCATCCTTATCAGTTACACTTAAAACACTTGTTGACCATTATATTGCTGCCACTTCAGCTTTACACGTTTGATCTTTCTTCTTTTGGCACATATTGTGACGTATGTTAGTATTCATAACACCTAAATAATCTTTGGGATACAGATGCATTTCTGAACTGGCTAACAAAAGCTAGTGACACGAGACTGAGTGCAGTGTCAGTGGTCCCATTAAGATCCTTGATGTTGTCAATAGTGAAGTAAATTAAGTGTAACTTATGTTCGTTAAATCTATAGGATTAGCTGTATGCTTGGTTTAGTTATGGATAGGTATGCTGATAAATTTTATGCCATGTCTTTTGAACTCTTTCATCAATGATTTGATAGTAAAATGTCCTCCCAATCATTAATTTTTTCCCAACCATTTTGGTGCAGCTACATCCATCTGCCTTACTGTTCTCTGCATCTCATCTGCTTTTCAAGATGATGGATTTCTAGCACCTCCTTCCCAATTCAGCTCTAAATTCTAGATTTTTATTTACATGAATGATTAGATACCTAGCTCAAATTATTATTTGGTTTTTCCTAGTTTATTTCCTTCCCATTTACTTGGTTCATTACAGCATTACCATCATGTTTTACAGCTCCCAGAGAGCCGTCTGTTCTTTAAACCCTGTGTTGTTGATCCTACTTTTTCAGACTGTAAGAAACTAGACCTACTGCTGATCAGTGTGTGGCAGCAACTAGCTTTGCGCAGTTCAGCTTTCAAATTCAAAGGCACTCTGATCTTATATTCTGACCTTGGTTTATTTCTATCTGGGCTTTCTGTAGATTAGTTTTTCCAATAAGACAAATTTTAACTGAGAAACTATTAAATGGTTCACCAATATTCAGATGTGTTGATTCCGCTGTATTGTATTGTATGCTGTATTCCTCTGCTTACTTGAACTCCAGTAGCATAATTGTATGGTTGTTGTATTTCAGTCCGGGTTGATCCTGTACTGTATTTGTTGCTTGAGATGTTTTTGCTATTAAGAGGGTGTTGCTTGGATGATGCAGTCCTGTCCTGCCCCAGCTTACAAAGCTGAACACAGACAGAAATTCCAGGTACACCGTAGCAATTTAGAAATAGCACACGTGTCTGGAAAGACAAATGGGTTTCAGCATCACTTCCAAAATCACTTAGATGAAAATGCTGCAAGTGTTATTAAAGTGGCTCTGGCACATCATGTCCCACACAGTGTGAATTTTATGTAAACTCATCCTTATGAACTTCTTCTCTGGCTCACAAAGCTAGAAAGCATAGAGTAGCTAATGTGTTCCCAGTGTCAAGAGACACACTGGAGGTATATGCATCTTACTCTATGCTGTGCATGAAAATCTTAAGACCTAATGAGCTGTAAAGTGCAGTGCTAGTTTGTGCAGTAGGATTCCCAATGGGGTATATTGTGCAGATCTCTCACAGGATTAGACTATGTGCTTTACTGGGTGGATTTTAATCTTTGAGTTGAGAGGACTGCTCAGCTGTATGGGTTTACAGTGAATGTGTTTAATGTTACAAATTGCATTGGAATAGACCTGATTTTGTTGTCAGACGAAATACTAATGTAGTTTTGTGTTGCTGGCTGGTAGATACGAGGTGACAGTTAATTGTCTCTTTTCCTTTTGTGTTTGTTTCCTTTTTTACTTTAATAACATCTCTTGGTACATTTGTGCCTTCCCCTTACTTTACAACTGAGTGGATAGCAGTATGGGCATAAAAAAGCGGAAGGCTCTATTAAGTTTCAAAAATATGGAAAGAAATACTTAAGATACATGCAGCTAAACTTGTTGACTGCTTACAAGCAAATGCCCATTTTAATTGCCATACAAAGCATGCACAAATTTTAAGGGACAAGCAAAGGGTGATGTTAAAGTTCCAAGATTGAAGTGGAAGTAAGAGTGTGCGGTTAAGTGGTCTTTTCTGCTGTCTGTTGTGCTTCTCTCAATTTGTCTCCTATTTTGTCCCATGAATTTGTCCTGACTGGAAAGCTCCTGAGAGCAAGTTAGGCAGATCCAAGCATGCTGGAAGGCAGGGGAAAATCAAATGACACTCCAGTATCTCCACATACCATGAAAGTTCAGATCGAGTAGTTGGGTTGAGATGTTTGCAGGATTTACTGTACTTTAGTATTTCCTCCTGATGGTGCTGGGGTTTTAACGTGCCTCCTGGGCTTCTACAGAGGACACTGAGCTGGTGAAGAAGCTTCTTGTCAAAGCTCAGCCCTGCTTTGAGCCCTCATGTCTCTTATCTTGTACGTGGCACAGTGCTGCGGGTGTTGAGTGAGCAGGGGTTTGTTTATATCCTTAAGTTGTTGAGCTGGCAAGCTCGCAGGGACTCACAAGCATTTCCACATCCAGAACAATGTGCTGGTCATGCTGGCACACTAGAGAGATTGGGAAAGCAGGAACTTCTGGGATTGTTACCCATGTCTCATTAAGCAGCAGGGGAAGGATTGTTGCATCAAAATCAGCCTATACTTTTGCCAGCCATCTAAACTGTGTGAGAGGAGTTTTACACAAGGCCCTGGTTAGAAGAATGTGCTAGGTTCTCTAGGTCTAGTCAAAGAAGATTATGAAAAGCCTTGTAATCCCACAGTGTAAGTCTTCAAATAGAGGGGCATCTGAGAAGTATATTTGCTAAGTGCAGTGTGTCCTGTCAGCCAGTTCAACTGACTGGCTGGGTTTCTTCTTTCATAGCAAATTTGCAAACTCCATCATCCAGGAATGGGGAGTGACCAGATCTCATAAAACTGGAGAAAAAAACCCACATTTTGATTGATGAATGTCAACAATATCCAGGAACCATAGAGAATCTACTTCATTACCCTTATAGATTTTGTAAGTTTTCAGTATGTCCTTTGCCAGCAGTATGCTACCTGACTGCAGACAACTACCAAGAAGAATAATAATTTGGGATGAGAGAAGTGACTTCTATTGTCTTGTAGAGCTGACTAATGTTGACCACAAAGGAGCTGTGTTTCTTACAGGCAAAGTAACAGCTGCAATTTTATGTGCTTTTCTTTAAGCTGCCATCCAGGAACATTTACATCTTTGATCCAGAGTAATAGATTCTGAAAGCTAAGGGATCATGTAGCTGTAGCTAATAAGGAAATATCATGAAATGCCCAGACCTTGCAACTTCTTTTTTTTTCTTTTTTTTTTCTCCTTTCTAAATGTTTTGGAAGGGATACAGAAAAAGAGCAAGCTGTCACAAAAACTCTTCACATGTTTCACATAATGAAGCTGATCACAGCCTAGGAAATTGAACAGAATCCCTCAGCATCCCTATTAAATATATTAACCTTCTCACAGGAAATTACTTCTCCTTCCTACAGAATTTTAGTGAAAAAAGTAAATCAGATTTGTTTGACTTAACTTGACTGTCAATCTGGTGGTAGTTCTTTGATGTCTGCATGAATTTAGCACAAACAGGTCATAAGGAGCAGCTGTTCAAGGCATCTCTTAAGGGGCTGCTTCTCACTTTGCTAAAGGTGAAACAATGCTGGGGGCATTTTTTAGTCCCCTATATGGGTTTCATCTTCCTTTCTGCAACAAAGGATGAGGTTTGGAGGCAACAAGTGGGGCAATCTCTGACAAACTCCCTGCCAAGCTACTAGCAGATGAAATTCAGCTTTTAAATTAAAAGTGGAGAGGTGGATTGCAGGCATGCTGCAGAAGAACTGCTGGCACATGTAACTGAAGCACAAGCAGAGCTTGCATCCACAGTGCAGGAAAGTAGCACAGTATAAAGCCAGAACTTGATTTGAACAGGTCTGAGTTTGGATTTAGATTTGTCTTGTGAAACAATGGCATGGAAATTCCCATTTGGAGAACAGATTTTGGAAGGTATGTAGATAAACAAACTTGGAGAGGTATGTCAGACTGTTTCCAGACTTTCCAGTGCCTCTAGATTTTGTAAGTTTTTAATTCACTACATTTTAAGAATTACACAAAAGTTTCTATATTTCATAATTTAAAGACAAGTGTTCAGCTACACATTTATAATATTAAGGTATTAGGAATGTCTGTGATTAAGAATGCATTAGGTGCTTCCATATTTCTGCTCATCACTCTTTCATTTTGCAGACCCGTTCCATTGCACAATAAAAACATTAAAATTGTTCTGTTACTTATTTGGCTTGCACAAAACTTCAGCCAATTGCATATGTGTGCTTTGACAATCAAATATCCTGCAGCTGACATTCATCACAAACTTCTTCAGTCTAATGAATCCAGAGAGGAAAAAACCACCCATGTTAATGATCAAACACAGCATATGAACATCTTCTGTTCTGTGTAGGAGCTGGGTGGTTTTGACACACTTTGCAAGTCATCCAGCTGCAGCACATTATGTGGTGGCTTTTTGGTGCCATGTGCTGAGACAACACTCATCCTGTGAGCAGAGGTGGATTTGTATTTGGTTGGAAATGGAGCAATTGATTAGAATATCCTCAGTGTTGGTTTTCATGTTGAATTGGTTGACAGTGCCCCAGCCCTAGCAGACAGGTGCCGTGGGGCTTCTGTGAGGAGAGGCTGGGGCCTCCCCAGGCCGGTTCTAGATGGTTCTGGGCAACTCTGGCCGGCTCACCACAGGGCACAGCACAGCCCCTTGGGGGGAAGCAGGTTTAAGGAGGGTCAAAATGCTGATAGCACCGAGGAACAAGGGGAAAAGTGTGAGGGAAAAAGTGCCTGGAGAGGCCCTGCAAGCTCTGAAGAGAGAGGAGGAGACCCAGGCCCAGGCCCACGCAGGCATCGTCCTGTACAGCAGAAGGTGTTCCTGTGTCACTGTAGAAAGGAAAGCATTAAACATTTAAATAGACCATACACCAAATGAAAAAGGACTCATTTTTGCATTTGTGCTGTTTAACTGCTCCAATACAGCACTACTGAGTGACCCCCCTAGGGAAATTCTAATTAATCGGATGAATTGGGGAAGAGATATTTGGTGAGGCTAAAGGTAAAGTCCAGGCCCCGCAGAGGAAAGCAACTGTACTGTAGCTTCAATATAACTTTCATTATAGCTACAGCTGTGTTTGCTTTTCTCAGTCTGGCTTTGCTAACATAGCTAAAGGAGAGTCATCTGGAATGTCCCCTTTCTTTGTATTGCACTTAGGATTATTTAGTAAGGTCTTGAACCAAACATTACTGAAGCTGATGGTAGCATTTTGACAAACACCAGTGAGTTTTGGGTCTGCCTCTCTTAGACGTGACATCAGATCAAATTTAACACAGCAATAGTGAGTAAAAAAGACAAGCCAGTTAACTCCAAAATTTGAAGTATATAAAGTACACCGGTTATTTTGAAAGTTTCACCAAAGACATAGGGTTCAGATGATTTTAAGTCAATTATTTGCAAGCAAAGAAAAAAAATTATTCTGTATTGTACCTGTGTCTTTGCCCAGTGTGTTTCTTTTCTTCTCTAACTTTTTATGTCTAATCATATCATTAAATCTTCCTATCTGAAGTTATAAGGTGACAGCTGTAATGGAAAGAACTGATCACAAATTATTTTTTTCTTGGCAATGTCTGCAGTAAATTTGCAATATGCTTAAGAAAACAGAGAACAAATCTTACCAATAAATTGAGGCTTTTTCATTTTGGATGACTATACACCAAGGATCGTACTCACTGCTGTTGGACTCAGAATATCATTGACATTGGTCACAAACAATCTACTCTTTAATATCCAGGATACAAAGTCCCTTTGACATCTGCCATTTCCATTCCACAGTCAAACTCTCACTGGTACAATATCAGCTGTAATTGAACTTGCAAATTGCTTTGCTTTCAGAAATGCTGACTGCTTAATTATGATGGGGAAAATAACATTCTCTAGCCATAAGCTCAGATAACTGTAACTCAGAAACTATGTAATTATACGTGTGAATAATATTTGCTGTGATTTATGTTAATAACAGCAGCAATATGCAGAAAGACCACTCGGCAGACCTTGTCCTACTTCAGTGTGGAAAGGAGCAAAGAAGCAGAATGTACCACAAAATAGAGAGAAGGGAGGAAATGTGGGCCTGGGCCTTCATTTTGTCCCAAAGGCGTTCAACTTCACACAGACTTCAAGAGATTGTGTGGTTCAACTCCCACCTTAACCCACAGGTTTTCCACAGGATATTGTGCAGTCAGTTAATTTATCCTCAGCTTCAGGTCTCCATCTGAAAAACAAGGGCTGCAAGGACCCTATTTTTCAGTATACACTGAGGATTAAGCACAAAAATCCCATTGAGATGCTTGAATAGTACATCTACATGGATTGACATGAGTATCTGTATAACAAAATGACGACTTTTCTTTTTGAACACTATGATTTTGAAGCCATAGTTTTTATGAAGAATTGTGCATATGAAAACACCTTTGCTTTGTTTTGGTTGAGCCTGGAGCAGGAATGTAGCGCTACATTAAACCTAAACCTGGCTGAAAGGAACGCATTCAAAACAACAGGGAGATAGAAAAGGTGACTCTGTATGAGCTATCTCAGACATCAGAAGCTGTAGAGGACTAGAACAGTGATGTGGCTTTGCAGGTTCCTTCTGTAGCAGCTTTCCCATTCACATCTTAGCTATTTTTGTCTTGTATGATGTTGCCTGTGTGCTATGAATGTGGACTACAGACTCGGTCTATATCCCACTGAACTCCGTGGAGAGTGTTTCTATTAAGTGCATTTTAGCTCAAGCTGAATTCATGATAGTGCCTGATTTTGCTTACATTCATAGTGCCTCTCTAGTAGATTCATGCAGCAGATAGGTTGTTCATGCATCTTTAGTTTAATGAAAAACCTTAGTGGTGTTTTTTACTGAATTTCTCCTTGTATTTTGTTTTTTCTTGTGAGAAGGAAACTACATCACTCTGTGTCTGTGGATTATTAATTATTCTGTAACAAAGCAGCTGTGGAGCCCAACAAGTTTGTGCTTGAATTACAGTCTTAAAATAGTGGATTGACTTCGTGTTTTTTGTTCCAACCATCTTACAATTGTTGTCATGAGAATGAATGATAATTGCATTGCTCTGTATTGTCACTACATTTCTCGTCAGATGCATAGGTTCATTCAGTGCCACCATCTTGAGTGGTTATGAAAGTGAGGCATCTGAACTTAAACTGGTACAGCTTTCCTCTCTCATTGGGACCCAAGTCCTGTGGTCCAAGTACAGACTCTAAGTAAATGCTTTGCATGCTGTATTTGCATCACGTGGTTAAAAGATTTACAAAAATTATATGGGGTGCCTATTACTTTTTATATACTAGAAAAATGTATGAATTTCATAAATTTTAAGATGAAAAGGGACTGACCCTTTGAGGGTCAATCTGAGAGGGTCAATCTAACTCTGCCTCTGAGAGTGGCAGATTTAGGAGCAGAGCCAAAGTCTTCCATTTTTAAATACCATAGTCAGTGAATTAAGGTGTTGGGTTGTTTGTTGTTGGTTTGGGGTTTTTTTTTAAATAAAGATACTATTTATAGTATCTTTATTAGTATTTAGTATAGATACTAAAGATACTAGAATATTTTGGATTGAGTACAAGAGTAACAGAAGATCTGTTTTACTATAAGCAGTAAATTAATTTGCTAATTCTATGTGGTTGAGTAAACTTACAGATGAAATATAGACAAAGTAACAAAAAAAACAGGCAGATAAAAAATTGGTTAAGCATTAACCTTCAGATGTAGACTACTGGATTTATTTGGGGTTTTTTTTGGTCTAACTGTACAGCTTGACACCCTAAAATCAACTTTATGCAGAAGGCTTGACAGGGAGATTCATCCTCACTGAGATAAATAGTGATATTTAAGCTTGAGGATAGGAATCAGCTCTCTAATTTACCAGCAGCATGTGAAATGATCATTTCTGCTGCCACTTCAGAGAGATAGAAATCGGAAGACAAATACAAAAATTGCAAAGCTTAATTCCACTTGAAAGTTGGTTCTTTCAAATTGCTTTGCTTTGCAGTTTGGTTGCATTCAGAGACACACACAGAATCATAATCAAAAGAGGTCAAAGTTAGCAGTTTCTTTGAATGGCTCTCTGTTTACTGGTTTCTTGGTTACCTTTGGAAAAGAGGCTTTATTTTGTCCCCAGAAGACTCCTTTCCTTATTAGACTTTGATTTATTTTCTCTGTTCTTATAGCCCTCTGTAACTCTGATTCCCCTGTGTTCTTGATTATCTATAGACACTGATTATGAAATGATATAGATGTGTGTTACCTGCAACTTAAATGGCTGAAAATGAGCTAATCATAACAAAAGAGTGTGTGAACAGCTAGATGAAGGCCAGTCTGATGATTGTATGGTCATTCACACATGTCTTTGTGGAAGTACATATCCAATGTAACAACTGTATGTCACAAAATCTGCACTTGAAATTAATTGGTGCTTTCCCTGGATCTGTGTTTCTCTCAGGACAGATATCAGTGGATGGATTTATGCGATATCTGAGCGGAGAAGAAAATGGAGTTGTTCCACCTGAGAAACTGGATTTAAATGAAGATATGTCTCAACCTCTATCACACTATTTCATCAATTCCTCACACAATACCTACCTCACAGGTACAATATTGGAGAGATCTGATTTCTTATCTTGCAAAAAATCATAGCATATTTGCAGTGATACTGCAAAAAATATGAAAAACATTAGGAGTAATTGATGATGTAGATTAGTCTTTGTTGAGGCAAGCACTTTGTGATTCTCGCTGCTGCACACATACATCAAATGTACTTTAGTAACAGTTGAGCAGCAGTTGTGTTGTTCAGGTAAGGTCTGCTCTGAAGCCCACTGAAAGTCCTTGGAAGATTGAGAGAAACTTGGATAGGATTGCAGATTAAGGTCCTTATTTGGGGAAAAGAGGGAGTGATGTACTCTGTATAACCAAGGATAGCCATAATACTGCTCAAAGTAGAATATGGGAAACATCTCTGCATCTAATAAAATTTCCCCTAAACATTAAATCTGACATTTTGTTGAGCTCCATGAAATTCCCTTTGATTCAGGGATTAGAGAAGTCCTGGCATGGCACATAGCTTTCTGATAGCCCATTCATATCTAGGAGGAATGGAAATCTGGTCTCTGTATCTCACGTTGGAGTTGAAATGTTTAGGTGCTATCATGTTTTTAAAAAAGCTGAGCACTGAGAAGCTCCTGTTAATTTGAATTAGAGTTAATGAGTCTGAAGTGGTTTGTTTACATAGCAAAGTCAACAGTTCTTTAAGATTTAAAAAAATAAGATAGTTTAGGAACTCAACTTTTGGCACTCATTTTCTAGTCAAAGATGCGGTTAACTTGTGAGAAAATAATTGTAAATTTACAATTTTAGTTTAGCTTATATAGGAACAAACAGTTTTGGCAAGCAGATGTGCATAAGGAGTTCTCTCCTGTTTGAAGTCTGTTAATGATTTTGCATTAGATTAAAAAAAAAATTGTTACAGTGTGTGCTGAAAACATGGCTCATGGATCCCATAAGCTTTTTTTATGTTATGAACAGACTTGCCTTAACTGACCCAGTTATTCAGAATGCCAGTATGCCAAAACGTAAACAAAATCATGCAGTGGTGATGCCCAGTTTAAACAGAACCTGTGGTAGTGACTTTCATCTGGTTTGTGTTTGTTATAGCACTTTCTACAGCACCTTCTAGTGCTTTCATAATGTGACTGAACTGTCACTGTTTCCATGAGAAACCATTTTTCAGAGGTTCAGGTCCTGGCTGTAAAATGTGGTTTGTGATAAAACTTGTCATCTAAGTATTCAGCTTGACAGCTATTTTGTTTCTTTGAATTAAAAGAAATGAAAATCATTGTGGCCACTTCTAAGTTATGATTCCATTATGGAGAAATTTATGTTCGTTGGAAGAGTGTAGACATGTCCAAAGCAAAAGCTATTTTTAGTTATGATATTTTGCAGGCCTTTTACCTTCAGTAGGGACTTTGTTCTGTCAGTGGGGATTAGGACCCACTTAAGGCAATTGCAGCAGCTTTATACAGCTTTATTTTCTGGAAGAAAACAGTACAGCTGTTGTAGAAATGTGGGAAGCACAGGCCCACAGGGAGGACAGACAGTGCAGTTTAAAGTTGGCCTGAAGAGATAAAATATGGCTCTCCCCTCTATCAGCATGAATTTGTAGTGAGTACTGTATGTAGTGCAAGATTTATCTGAGATTTATCTGGGCCGATGAAGACAGAGTCATGTTCTGAAGGTCTAAAAGCACAAAAGCCAAAGACCAAAGAGTCAAGGATGGGAATTCATGATTAGTCCAACCTAGTCTAACTTTAACAGCACAGCAAGTGAGATAGCATATTGTAATTATTTTAGGAGAAAGGAAATGACCTTGAAACTTCAAAAATTCGCTTTGACTTGGTGAAAGTCTGTAAATCATCTTGGATTGCATCTACAGGTTTCTTTGCCTGTACCACTAGAGTTTCAGATTTACATTTGGAAGTATGATTTTAATTTAATGAAACATTACTCAGTAAATTGTGGAGAGTAAATCAGAGTAAAGTCAGGGGATATTGCAAAATAAGTTTGAGTCTGTTTCAAATTCTATTTCAGAGTGTGTATTTTCACATTTGCAGGCACAAAAGACATGCCCTTCCCTTTTAGTGTGTTCATTATGTTCAGTAAATGTGTGGCAGCTGGCCGACAATGGGATTAATGATTTGATTTTTATCTGTGTATTACAAAAACTGACAAGCTTAAATTTTGCTTTGAGGCTAGACCAGACACAACAATCACATTGCCATTTGCTTTCTTCCAACAAGAACTAAGTAAAAATAATAAAATTAGTGGTGGCAGACTATTCTTTTTCCCAAGAATATTTCAAAGGATCTGCTCAGATGCTCAGGACTTCGGAAGCGAAGCTTTCAGTAGCACCTCTGTCCTCAGTGGAGCTATGAAATTGCAACTAGTTGTGTAATAATCATTAGGACAATAAGAAAATCAGTCTAGCAATACTGCATGATTACTGTGCTTAATGCCCCACCAATTATCTCTTCCTTTGTTAGTTTTTTAAACTCAGAAAAAGCGTGCAGAAAGAAACATTATAACATAAAAAGAAACATGTGCACACTCTGAGTTTATTTTTAATTACCCTGATCATTTTCCTAGCCTTTAGTAGAAACCCTTGGCAGTACATCAAGTCCTGATTATTTATTTAGAAGTGTTACTGCTTTCTTTTTCTTAGGGAAATATAATTTTTAAGAACAAAGGTAAAATTCCATGAAGAAATGAGTGATTTACAGTGAACCTTGGCTTGCTTAAAGACATGTCATCTTCTGGAAACTTTTACTGTCATCTTTTTTCTCAGTGGTGTTGTATTTATTTACTCCTTTGAACCCTTAATTTGCAGCCCTGCTTCTTTCAGATTTCTCACCAGTCTCACTTCAGGTTACTGCTGTTGTCACAATGGGGAGTTACGCTGCAGCATTTCCCTTAGCAGCACCCAAAGACAAACGATATCAGCATTGCTGGTCTTCACAGTTACCAAGATGACAGCACCATGTGAAAGGGAAGGAAAGCTGAGTGATACCTTCTCTGAGCATGAATTTGTCATACCACTAAGAGCAGGTTTTGCCTGGCTGCTTTGTGTCTTTAGAGCTCCACTGAACCAAGATGATTGGCTGTCAAGAACCAAGGCTCTGCTCTCTTCCAGCCCAACAATGTCCTTCCTGATGGACAAGAGAGTAGTTAAAGAGCTCAGGGACCTCTTGCAGTGCAGAGGAGCTGAGCTGAAGAGGAGCCATAACTGTCCTCTCACCAGCAGCCTCAGCTAAACCTGCTCAGCAGTCTAAGCAGATAAATGCAGTTCTTCCCAACGCCGGGGTCACCGTTTAACTTAGCACAGGGACTAATGAGAAATAAGTAGTAGTGGTTATTGTGCAGCGTTCTCATCCATCCCAGTTTGTGGGGGTATTTTTTTACCTTCGGATTGTTGCTATTTTTCATTATTTCCCTTCAGAGTATCATAAAACCTTGTGTAGCACTGAGAAGAATGCTGAGTTCTCAGAGCTGAAGGTAATTTGCATGTGATGACTTCATCTCACGGGAAGGAAGCTATAGACCACTATCTGGGCTCTGTGGCCTGTTCAGATGCTTCCACAGTTACATTGTTGAGTGGACCAGACATTAAAAAAATAGTAATCAATGGAGGGAAAGCTGTTCTTCCTCTACAGGATGGGAAGATGGTCTGTATGGAAGGTCTTAGGTGGAACTTTCTAAGATACCAGCTCAGTGCTCTGCTCTCAAATAAACTTCCTGTACTTACAAATAGCTTCACTGAGATGGTGATTCCCATCTACCTGACTCTTTTGCATCTTCCTCTGGTCCTCAGGAGTATCCACCCGCCCTTAACAGCTTCACCCATGTCAGTTCCTTCTTTCTGAAGCCATTGTCTAAGTGAGGGAATTTCATTTTTTAAAAGTGAGTGAAGACCTTCTAGAAGGAGAGAAAACAAATCATACAGATTATATCCTTAAGGCAAAATTAATTATTCTAATACAGATGAGCAACTGACACCAACATTTCTAGAGGAAGCTTGCCTCTAACAGAGGTGAACATAAAGATTTTAAAAAATATTGTTTGATACAATCTGAGATAACAGGATTCTGAAGAAGGAGAAGAAGAGTGAAGGTCATGGAAGTGTTTTGTTTCCTTTAAGTTACATTTCATCCACTACAGCTTGCTGAGTTTCCAAGATCATCCGTGCCTTCTCTTATTTGCCTGTTCAGGCAAACTAGTCGAAGCATATTGAAAGAAGAGTTATGTTACTGAATACTGAAATAAGAGGTATGCTATTTTCTAAACCACTCTCTTTAAGGAAGATAGACCTGTATTGAGGATTGGGTTACCTCTCTGATTCCAACAGCTGCTTTTGAAGACCTTCAAGTAACTGAAATCTGTAAGACAAAGAGCTGGCCTCAGGGGAAAGGCTCAGCCAGTAAGTCCCAGCGGGACCCAGTCCATCACTGAAGTGTGAGAGACTGGCTGGTCATGTAGTGTGTCTTTCTCAGCGGGTCCCACAGCTAGGAGCAGGATTACCACATGCCTGATAGTGTCAGTCATGCAGCTTGGCTGCAGCATGGGAGCTGCCTGGGCACTGCTAGTGGCTGAGCTGAGCTGCACCCTCCTGGCATATGCAAGTGTTGCATCTTCTGCTTGAGTGGGCCTGAATCACTACTGACAGCAAGAGTGTTCCTGCTGCTGGCTGGAGCAATCCTGACTACATGTCCTGCTTTGGTCCAATATAAGGTGTTAAAAATAACAGCCATGTGGTGAGAGCCTTATTTTGACTTCTAAGCAGTAGCAGAATATGGCACAGTGTGGGGTCTAATTCGCTTGTCCTGTTCATGGCAAAATATCTTGGAAGGAAAATAAATTCAGATAAATGTGCTGTGTCTATAAAAAGCCTTAGCCGCCAGCACCTTCTGTTGCTGCTGAAGTCAAGAGCCAGACTCCCAGCAGTACAGACCTCTAGAGTTTGCATGCTGCAAACCACAGCCTATGATCCAGAGCACCAATTGCTTTTCCAGGACTTGCCTGAGGAGAGGAGGTTTAGCATCTCATTTTCCTCCAGGGTAAAAGGATTATGCAGACACTTCATGCTGAGAGAAGGCAGTGCCATGGGTGGACAAGGGAATGGAAGCAGCCTGTTTCTAGAGTAGTGAAGAGTCAAGTGGCTGCAAATACCTGGATCCAAATATCCCTGGGTTTAGGAAGATACATGTCATAAAATGGTGTTCAAATTTTAAGTCTGTGTATTGCAGATAACTTGCACTTGGAACACACTGATGAACCCAGCAAGGAAGCACTTGCTGAGAAATGAGCAGCTTAAAGTTGCAGAAGTATGGAACTGGGAAACAGGCGTCATATCCTCAGCTTATATCAGCACAGGGTCATTTTGTTTAGTGTCCTGTCAGGTATGATTTGACTGATTCTTTTTTTTTTAGAAAAGCAAGGGTTTTTTTCAAAATCTGTTTCTCCTTATGTGAGAGACTGTTGTGGGATACAAACGTTATTGTCTTACTGCAGATGCTCTTTTTATTATAGGTGGGAATATAGAATGCTTTCAATTTCCAGTATTAAAGAATTGATCTGTATTCAGGATATTAAAAATCTCAGACTGGAAGTTTTCCCTTTAGTGTCTGTGTTAGCACATTTTAGAACACATCAATCAAAGGGATGGTTTGGAATAGATGCAAATAGAGACTAACATGGTAGAAATTTATAAATAATATATGCAAAAAATATTTGAGGGAACATTCATAATATTCTGTGTTTCAGAAAATTAAGCTATTGAGACCATTACAATATCTGCTAGGAGTTTGCACTCTGGGAGTCGTTTCTAAAGATCAAATGTTTAGAAGTTGAATATCCTCCTACCCTTAGCAGGAATCCTTCCAAAACATCTGAGCCTTATTAATAAGGTAGCATGGAGAAGTGTCATACGGCAAGCGATGCATGATTTACTTAAGCACTTTTGAAGGTTAAGGATCTTGCTTAGCCACAATAACAGCCAGTAGTCTCTCAGGAAGTATAGTAGAGTTTGTTGATCATAACGTAGTTTGTTAATCAAAATTCAGTATGCTTTGAGGAAAACAAAAACAACATTAGAGCAGTTTCTGTAGCTGAATGTAGTTTTTTGGCAGCAGAGTTCAGCAGATCCATCTAATGAGAGACAAGTTTTCACAAGCAGATATTTAGGGATAAGTACACAGAGAAGTGTGCTGTTGTGCCCTGACCCATGCTTGTTTGCATCCTGTAAAGAAATGAAAAGCCACTGCTTGCCCCAGATGTTGGCATTGTACCAAGAAGGCTTTTGTGTGAGTAAAGATAACCTGCCGTAATCAAAGGGGAAACACAGGACAAAGTAAAGAAACTAAGAGACATGCTATCACTTTCCTGACTCCAGGACCTTCCAGCACTGTCCAAATTCTTCTGTTATTATCATCTTTTTTCCTATTGGTCCCAGCAGGAGATGAGAAATCTTACAGATTTCAACAGGGGTGATGTTCGTATCTTGTGGAGTATTTATGATTGCTCTCACATTTTTTCTGTTAGTTTTTAGTTGAAGGTAAAAACCCAGAGAAAGCAGACAATGCTATTTAGTGAAGCAAACCAAAATGTGTGGTTTCCAGAATAAAACCTAAATGCAGAACCACAGAGACAATAAAGTGAGGAGCAGAGTAATCTACTTTTTATGCCAGTCTCGATGAAGTATTTATATGCTGCCCATCAATGAAGAATCTTTAGTGTAAATGAACTCACCAACTCCTTAAAAAGCATGTGAATTCCTTTCAAGAAATGCAGGATGGTCTTCTCGGGAAGTCTGCTAGAAAGCAGGAAACCACATCCATTTTCTCCCCATCCAAAACAAGCACTAAGCCATTGTTCCACTGTCTTTACTGCTCTGCTGCAAGAAATTTGTTTCCCTGTGATGGGAATCAAACCTGTTTCGGCAGATGAAGACACCCTAGCTGGATATCCTTCCCTGAATACAACTGGATTTCTTTGTTGGGTTTTTTGTTTGTTTTGTTTCTTGGAGGGGGGGGTGTATTTTTTTCCAGAGTTTGGGAAAAGTTGAGTTTTCCTTGTTTATTTTTAGATTTATATTATGTGGGTTTTGGAAAGTGGTAGTTGAATTAAATTTCTCACTATATAATGCAGTATCACATCTTGAAATTTAACTTACCAATTCTGTGCAATCATTAGTGTATTAAATATTGATTTGAGACCTAGTAATGGTGCCATTAGTGGCTGTGCAGGTTTGTTTTATCTTGCATTAAACTGCATTGAATTTTATGAGGAAATGTGATCTTGCTGTCCTGAGTCACTGCTGAATTTCACATTGCTTGTCAAAGGATAACAGTCTTTAGAACTAAGTCTCTTTCTTTTGTTGTTTATTTATTTTATATTTTTTATGCTATCGGAAGTTTTTTAATTGACTTAATTTATTTCTCCTCATTTGCCACAGTTTTACTGAGGGCAGAATCCAAATGATGACATTGTCTGTGCCTAAGTTATTTCCATTACATTCATGTGCTTTTTGTATGTCTTTGAGTCTTACTCCTCTCAGCCAAGGGTAAAAGATGCTGTTAACTCTAATTATTATAGATTTTTTCTATTTATTCCCGAGGCCCAAAATGACTTCCCTTTTTTTCATGCTCTTGTGCTGTCACAGCTGGACAGCTGGCTGGTAACTCATCGGTGGAGATGTATCGGCAAGTGCTTCTGTCAGGCTGCCGCTGTGTGGAGCTGGACTGCTGGAAAGGCCGGACAGCTGAAGAAGAGCCGGTCATTACCCATGGATTCACTATGACAACTGAAATATCCTTCAAGGTACACAGCACACTGGTGTAGCTGGTTTTAGCTGGGGCAGTTTTTTTAATGTAAAATGCATCACAAATACATAGAGAGAACACTACTGCAGAGGCAGAAGGGAAGAAGAATGCGGGGGTAAAAAGGTGTGCTAAGAGGTGATTCTGGAGTACTTGCTGGAAGAGTTGCGGTATTTGGACCTTGCACAGGAAGAGTTTCTGGGTTATCGAGGCAGTCAGTGGAAAAGGGTGTGATAGTCTGTGCTATCTGGGAACTGGGCTGCATGCCCAGGTCCTTACTCCCCTGGATGTCCCTGCAGCAAATCTCACTGGGAGAGACATAGGGTAGGCTACAGTCAAAAGACCTGGTGTTGCCACCACAGCTGGTATTTCACAGTGTGAGTCAGGTCTGGAGCCAGGGTGAAAGGGGAGGAAGAACTGGTTTGTGTAACAGCTCCTTAGCGTGCTGTAAGGAGCAGAGCTGAGATAGAAGTCACAAGGATTTGAACAGCGATAAGCAATGTGTCAGTAAACTCTTTTTCTCTTCTCTGACTAGTAAGCAGGATGGGAGACAAAAGTGCTGAACTGAGGTAGGAGACAGCAGCTGTTGTGGAAATCTCTATGATTTGCAAGCCTTTGAATTCTGTAGACAGAGAACAGGCTACTCACACCCAGTTGAGCAGGTCTCATACACAGAGACCAGACACTCATCATTATATTAACTATTAAAAAAATTAATAGTGGTGTGTACAGTATTACCCTTACCCTGATAGATGGGATTAAATTTGAAGCACTGAAGGATGAAAAAGAGAAATTAGTATCTTCGGAGAGCGTGATGTGTGATGATTTGTGCCAATTAAAGCCTAAACATATAATCTGTGTTTCTGAATTTCATCTTCCATTTCCGTATTCTATAATAAAAGGTAAATACTGTACCCTTAGCAGTAACCTTAAACTGTTCTCATTACTGTTAAAGATGGTTTTGATCCAAGGTGTTAGAGAAGTGGGATGGAAGTGTTTTCCTATAGCATAAAGATTGGTAGCCAGCACAGCCTTTAATGACACATCAGGGTATTGCTTTTGAAGTGTGAAGAAATAATTTTTGCTCATCTGAGACATGAATTCACCATGGAAATACTTTTTTAGACTTCACTGTGTGCAAGAAGGTGTGGTAAATATTTACTACTGAATTTGGTTACATTGGTTACCAAATGTTACTAGTGTTAGGTGTGGCGTCTCTACTAGTTCAGCTTTGAAACATGCCTTCCACACCTGAGCCATGAGTTGTTGGGGGTTTTTTTGGTCTACAGTCAGCCTTTAGGAAAAAAAAAACAAAAAACAAACAGTGCTGCCACAAAGACAAACCACCAAATTTCACTTGCACCAGAAAACTCCTTTCTTTTTTTTCAATTTGTTTTCTCTATCTCTGAGTTAGAGAAACTTGCTGATTGAGTTAATCACAGGGAAATGTAAAACACAACCTTCTTGCACATTTGTTGTTAGCTTTCCAGTTGTCTTTTTGTGAAGCCAGTTATGTTTATGGGTGTAGAGTTTCATTGTTGGAAGTCCTTTAATTCAAGAAGATAGCTCTCAACTGCTTTGATCATAAGCAGGAATTAAAACAAAGTTAATATGACTCTTAAAAGGATTATTAGCATGATTGAGGATTATCTCTGGTTATTTAGATGTTGAACCTAAGCATTCCTGCTAGGTTCGAAGGAGAGATAGTGGAAGGTATTTTAAGCCTATATTTCATTTGTCACTTCAGGGCAAATATTTGTGAAAGATTTAATAATATTTACTCCACACAGAAAAATGTAAAAAAGTATCCACTGCTGGTTTCCTTTTTTCCATGAAAGTGTGCTGCTTGGCTGAGGAGGAGAAAAATGATAGTGAAATAATGTCAGAAGTGTGTGAATCAATTCAGAGTGATCACTGGGACTTGAATACTGAAACATTTATCAGCTCACGCTTTTGACGTGACCACAACACACAATGCTTCTGTTCAGTCTGTCAGGTTTCACTGCCTCACATAGTCTTTCAGAAGTGTGGAGACAGAAGCAAATATATAACTCCCCACCCTTATGTTGCCAGCATTTGTGTTTGGGTTTTTTGTTTGTTTTTAACTTGCTTCATGACATACCGAGATTGGTAAGGTTTTTCTCAGCTGCAGATTGTGAGTTGCTGATAGGGTGAGATCTTACAGGGAACCAACAACATTTTTCATGCCATAACCAGGAATCTGTGTGTGCACTTTATATATAAACTTGGAGACCTATTTAGGTGAGTCATTCTGCAGCTGGAGTAGAGTATGGAGCTTACTGTGTTGTTCCTCTCTGACCACAGAGAAATTGCATTTACATTTACCTTTCTCCACTGAACCATTGCCTGAGCTTCTCATTCTCAGAATTCATCAGTGTAATCCTGACTTTACTCTTTCGGCTTATTTTCCCCACACGTGCTGGATTTCATTCCTTTTTGCAGCTGAGAAGGCAGCTGAAAATAAATTTCTGGATTTACTCCACATCTTGAGCAGTGTGTATGATCAAGAAAGGCCCCAGGACTGCTTTTGGTAGTAGCTTTTATATCCAGCTACAAGTGTTCTTAAGTCATACATGGTGATCCATAACCAAGGGGAGGGTGCAGATGTGTAGAGATAAAGGCAGTGCTAATGATTCTCTCGCACAGGAGGACCACTGCTGTGGCAGGAACTCCAGCTTCCTACCTGCTTTTGCCCAGGCTTCTGTGCCATTTACTATTCTTCCAATAAATGCTTTGCCTTTCCTCTTTCTTCAAAGGCCAGAAATAGTCTTAGTTGAAGTACACGAATGCCTAGTGGTATGTGAAGCATTTAAGTACTTGTTGATTGTAGTTTATTAAATATAGTCATTAAGTGCGGTAGTTTTGTCGTACAAGAAACACTGCGACAGTGTGTGCATGAGCTGTGGGTTTTGCCTACTTACGTGAAGACCGTAAATTTTGTTTGTATCCTGGGTCATGTTAGCAAATCTTGAGATGGTACTTTCCTACCAGCCCTGGATTCTGCAACCCGACATCAGAAGAATATATCAGAAGCTCAGTTTTCATTTTAAGAAGTGAATTTCTTACTGTTATGCTTCTTAATCAAGCCTATGAAAGT
>VXBZ01005662.1:1179359-1218577 GCA_013399135.1 Heliornis fulica | reverse complement strand
AAAAAAAAAAAAAAAAAAAGAAGGAATCCACAGAGGAGGCTTGTTTAAAATAAATAGATCTAGGTTTTAGTCATCCTTATGATTTGAGAGGGAAAAGGCCTAGGAATTCTTATGAAAGTCCGGAGTTTGACAGAAATGACCATAGAAAGTCCTCAGTGTTTCATATTATTTTTAAAAATATTTGCATTCCAGTGGGGAAACATCAAATAATTAATATACAGTGAGTGAGTGCATTACTGTATTGTGTGCCCCACTAAAATTAGTGTTATCTCAAGATTCCTCTGCTAGCTTCATCTACAATTGCCATTTTCCATCAAAGCCAAAGGAAATTTCATTTTCTGAGTCCATTGTTTGATAATTACTACACAGCCAACTGTTCAAACTGAGGAATGGCTTTTCCCTTTCTTTAGCCTTAAAGGGATTTCTCTCATCAAAAAAGAGGGAACTAAAACTTGTGAGTCAGAGTAACTGAGGACCTTATGGAGACGTGCTTGTGTTAATTATGTTTAGGCGATATGTTAAGATTGTTTATTATGCAAAATAGTTCATGAAAGTCATAGCTTCAGGCATGAAACAAATCAACACAAAGACCAAATTTTACATTTAATGTATTGATTTAGGCAGACATAAGTAATTTTGTGAGAAATGTGGTGCTTGAGGCTCATCAGACATATTGGAGATTTGATTACAATTCAGATTGAAAAATTTGGTTGCTGCAAAACCACATCCAGAGTTTTCTGTGATGTTTAGAATGGAAGGTCTGATTAGGCAGTTTGGCTATGATTTCAGAGCTCTTTGGGTCTTTCCTGTCTTCAAAGACCAAAACACTGTTTCTTTAGAGCCATATGTTTGTAACTCTATTTATTTTCATTCTTTAGGAAGTAATAGAAGCTATCGCTGAATGTGCATTTAAGACATCGCCCTTCCCAATCCTCCTTTCCTTTGAAAATCATGTGGATTCGTAAGTAATTACCATGTTTCCCTGTGTAGTGGTACATTTTTGTAAGGTCTGAGCACAGAACTATGTATGCATTTGTGGTAGTTTTATTATGTGACATGTATCAGTCTAAGTAGCCAGGTTGATCAGAATGATTCAGGCATGTCCTTCAAAACCTTCTGTACATAAGAGAAAGTTTGAATAACCACAAGAAGAACTTGTAAATTACAGTCCCACTATGTCCAGCTGGAATGTAGCAGTACTTCATCAAAAAAACCTGCACTATTTCACCTGCTTAGTTCCCCGTTCCCCAGTAAAATATATTCTGTGCACAGAGTTTTCTTGTTTTGTGTTAGAGTCCAGAACTATGGAGTAGATTGTGAAGTAGGTGGTATGGATGGCCAGGAACTGTTCAGTGTCTGCCAAAAAAATAGCAGTTTTCCTAGCCTATCTTTGCCTTTGCTTTTTTCTTTTCTGTTTTTTTGTTTGTTTGTTTTTTGTTTTTTAATTACAAAGAATAATGTAATTTTTCTGTGTACAAAAAAGAAAAATACCTGAGAACACTTCTAAATTTATCCCAGTGGTCTATTTATTATTATTATTATTATTATTGGCTTGATTCTCATTTTTTTTTCTTTTTTCTAAGTTTGACATTAACTTTGGTTTTGAAGATAGAGATCACATGGTTCAAAGTGGGGTGACATTGACACAAAACATGTGCCTTAATTTAAATTGCCTTTCCCCCTTTTGTTTTCTTCTGTGAAAACATTTTCAACATTCCTGGGTGAGCTCAGACTGAGAAAGCTTTCTTTTTTTTTTTATGGGAAATAAAGTGTAATCTTTGAGGCAGCTATGAATGATTTAATACAGATCAGAAAAGATGTTGGTACTTTTGTATATGGGACAGGAAAAGGGTGAGGGCTAGCTGCTTTTCCATTGTTTTACAAAGAACGTTCTCGTCATAAGGGAAGGGACTGGTAGAAGATGCTATGTAAGAATGTTTTTAAGAACAGATGTGGCAATAGTGATCAAAAATGATGTGGATAAAAAATTTTAAATCTGAGAGCTGACCTACACTACTTGTAGACCTTACAGTATATGGACAAATACATGTTTGCTCTGCACACGTTTAAAGGCCACATGGTTCTGATTCAAACAGCTACTTGTTAAATCCCACTTCTATCTTCCTCTGAAAGACAAGACAAATATTGTATTTAATTTCTTTCTCTGATCAGTCCCCTCACTCCTTTTTTTGTGGTGTGAGCATTGGACGTGTTATGCTCAACTACTGCAGTAGGTTTGAACTCACAACTCTTTTCTAAGTTGTTGCAACTGCAACCTCTGGTCTTTATGAAAGATCTCAGCCATCATTCTTCAATGTATTATATTTTGTATTCATTCCTCTGTATTTGTTAAAATACACATTCACTGTGTTACTATAAGACAGAGAATAAGCAACATCCAACTTATTGTAAAGAGTTACATTTTTCTTCCTTTAAAGTCATTAAGACTCAAATCTTCAACTATTCTAGGGTGACCTGTTCTATTTTAGGCAAGTAAATTATTGTATAATATAAACTCCTGACATATGTAAGTAATGTACAAAAGTGGATTTAAAAGTGTAAGGTGAAACTTTGTCGAAATTTGGGTGTGATATTGCAGGAACATGTCAAACAGAGTTACTGCTGCATTACTCGATCTTGAGAATTTGCCCCCCAGAAACCATTGGACCTTTCTTTTCACAAAACTCGAGTCAGGGAATAACAAATTATCCTTAAGTGTATTATTTGATGTCCTTCTCCATGTGCTGCTGTGACATAGGTTTTTAACAAAGCAAGTCTGCAAAAAACAGTAACAAGTATATTCTCTTTCTGAGGCTTATAGCTATTTATTACTTCTGCTGCATTAAATCATCAGACTTAATGTGTATGATTTCTAATTTTGCTTTGGCTGAAAATAATTTCTAGTTATTTTACCGACTGCTTCAATTATCTCTTCATTTCTTCACTAGTTGCTGGAGAAATCTGCAATTAGTCATGCCACTCACAGAAACCTTCACCTAATTTCATGGAATGCTTCTTTTGTCTTTTCATTTATTTGAAATGTTGGGTTTTGTCTTACATCTTGAAAGATGGGCTGTGCCCTGAATATCAACAAAAAATGCCAAGTGTTGTTATACAATTGCTATCAAACAGATCCTGCTTTGGGGGGGCCACATTTTTCTTCTGATTTTCAACTTACAAGAGTCAGTATTCATGTATGAAATGCTGGTCCTGTACAAATCAGTGGAGATTTTGGCTTAAACAGAGATACAATTTTAGTCCATGTTCTGTATTCACAGCTTTTAAATAGAGTGTGATTACCAGAGGTAAATAAGTTGTAGATCACCACCATAGAGGTGACAGCCTTAATCACTGCTGGACTTAAAATACAATTTTTCTTCCTTCTGGTTTATGTTCATGAGAATATTTTTAACACTTTTGTTCAGCAGGGGAACAAAGCACTTGTTAGCACATAGTGTTAATCATCTCATTCTACTTTTTTCAGTGTTCCTTTTCTAGATCTCCTCTTTGATATCTTCATAGCATGTGAAAAAAATTCATTTCCCTTACTCCATGCAATGTATTTCTTCTTGCCTGTTTTCATACAGTAAAAGGTTTAGCAAAAGAGGTGAGCATATAGATTTTTAGACTATATAAAATATTATGTGTTCCATATTGAAGTGAAAACATGCACACTGAAAAAAAGACAGTACTAAGAAAAGATGTGGTTCTATCAAAAAAATAGAAAAGTGTCCTGAAAATGTTGAAAAGACCTCAAGAAGACCTTGACGTTTGAAATTGGGCTTGCAAGAAGATAAGCAATCTGCAAATCTGAAAGCAGGCACTATAATTAGAAATGCACTGATGACATAGCAAAAAGGTTAAGTGATCCTTGAGCAGTATCCATATAAGATTGCTTCCAAGATTAAATTTAATTACAGTTATTCATACTGCTGGTTTCTTGTTGGAATTGTTATTTCAGATATTAACAGGATTTTTATCACTTTTTCTTCCTACACTTTAAATTATTTTACACTCTTCTGGAGAGCATCTGTGTCTTTGTCTTATGCAGAAGAAGGATCTCTGTAGAAGTGATAATAATACAGTGTTAGGAGCAGTAGTCGTGCAGCAGTGCCAAAGAGCCTCTGTGATTGACCTTCATAACAGGCATAATACAAACACAGTAAAACAAAGTACAGGCAATATAGTAATAGTAATGAAAACATTTCTTGTTATTCTTTATATTTCTACATCTCCAGGTATCCTGTTTCCACATTCTCTTCCCTTGCCCTGGCACATTTTGTGTGCATATATAATTAGTCTGCGTGCTATCTATGTCTGCACAGGGAAAATCATAAAGCAGATAAAGTTAGCTCTTTTCAGGCAATCAGTTTTCATTGTAATACCTGAATGCTGAGAGGATTTCCAATAACAGTAGATGTAGAGCAGGAAGTACCTGATTTTTGTTTGTTTGTTTCGTAACACCCAAGAGAAATATCTTGATAAAGAAAAATTGGCATTTCGATCTCTTCCTCTGGTTCATCATTTTGAAAGAAGGAAAAATGAAAAGAAGCTGATATTCCAACTTTTAAAATGCTATAATAGTGATATATAACCTAAACTATTTCTAATGAACTGTCTCAATATATATATATATACACACACATATATTAGAGTACACAAACTAACTACCACTTGGTTAAATTAAATGCTGGTACTCCTAAACATTTTTTATTCCCTCTTAGGAGCTTCTAAAATACCATATATTCCAGTCCCCAAAACCAAGCAGTTTTGTAATGTCCAGCTTTTCCTACTTTGGCCTTGTCTACTGTCATGAGATGGGTGTTTTTTATCATATTAGAAATGGGTATTTTTTCACATTATTGTCCTTTTCCTTTCTGCCTGTGTCTGGGATGCAGTGACATTGGAATTTATATGCTAAATGAACCAAGTTTTGTGTTACATTTTTCTCGTTTGCAAAAAATGAAAGTTCTCACTGTGCTCTCTTTGAGGCAAACATGTAATTAAACACGGAAGATGAGAAGAATTTGTTCTAGCTGTGGTGATAGTTTGAAATTTATTGGATTCAATTCTTGCATATTTTTTCGGATGCCTACCAAGAGTTCTTTCTGGAGTTGATGCGCCCACTTAAAAATGCTGATGTCACATCTAACTACTAAGATTTCAACAATTAAACTCTCTTGGTTCAAGGAGATGTCCTTTGAACACTCTGGGTTCTAAGAACATGGGTCTATTCAAAATATACAATGATGGAGAAGAGTGAAGTAAAATTCATTGTAGTGACCCCTAGACCTATAGCAAACACCCAGCCTGCTCGCTTACTAGAGGGAGGTGCCTTTCCTGTCCTTGGGAGATGGCAGTTTGAAATAGTTATCCCAGTGTCATAGCCCGATTAAGTCTTCCCATCACCTTGTGGGTTCCACTGCCTCACTTGTCTTCATCTTATTTTTCCACCCTCAGCTAAAAGTGGCTTTTTTTTTTTTCTTTCAGAATTGGCTGCACGCAAAAGAAAGCGTTAATGAAGTACTGTAGTGATTTAAGCTGTGTGCAGCACTTGCATAGCTTTGTGGAATAATTTAAAGCCTACTCACAGTATATTTTGTCAGTGACTGAGCTAAATAATGTCAAGTTCATCCCGTATCTTCTTCAAGGGACTTCCAGAATACTGGTCTGAGGGAAGTTAGGTTTTCTGACTCAGATGCCACCCAACCTTTATCTCCACTCTGGTTTGGCTTTGCTGACCTCAGGAAGAGTGACAGTGCCACGTGCTCAGTTGGCAGCTAGTGACAAACTGTAGACACAACGGTGGTGGTACTCTTAGTTTGCAAGAGGAAAATGAGTGTTTCTTTCTTCCCATGTATACCCAACTCTATTTTGTCATGAGAAATAGCTCCATGGTAACATAACCACTTACGCCATTTGGGTATCTTGCATGATATGCAGATCATAATTAACAGTAGTCAAGAAAGTTATGTTAAGCAAAATAACCCTGCCCTTTAATTGAGACTTGTCCACAGAGTATCAAAAAGGAAACCTTTAAAGATACCTAAGCTCAGGTGTTACAGATTTTAACCGGGAAGCTGTAACAAAAATACACAGTTGTCTAAAATTAGAAAGAGAGCAACTGTAGCACTGAGCTGCATTTTAAGATTATTTGAGTAATATTTCTGAGCACTATAACCTATCTTCAGTCCCAGAACTCCCATTGCTGATATACAGGAATTTTTTCATTCTTTAGTTGCACTTTGGGAAAATAGATTCTGAGTAGAGTTTACTGAGGTTCAGTTTACTTCCGGGGGAAGTATGAAAACCCTTAAAGTAATTTACTGTGGTAAAATTTTACACTGCAATTTTAAACAAAATTTTAACATTTTTGTAAAAGAAATCTGATAATGTACCAAACAAGCTAAAATGATCATTGAGCAGCTCCACCTAGCAGATAAGAAGGCTGCCCTGATACGTTGGTGTGACATAGACATAACATGCATGCAATATGTAATTATATGCATATAAAATGTAGTTTAACTGGCACTTGCTACAGCAGTTCTCCAAACTGACACAATACATCTTAGCAGCAGCACAATTAGATCTACTCTATGACTTCTGCCAGTGAGGATATGTCAGGGGAAATAACTTCTGATTGAGCAGGCGAGAGCAGCACAAGCTTTTGGTGCAAACCCAACCCTGGAGGTCCATGGATGGCTCAATGCTTTGCCCTGGAGCATGAGCGGTTGCAGCTCAGGGCAGGGTTATGGCTGGATGGGCTGTTGCACTGCAGAGCACCCATCTCACACAAGCTAACAAATAGGATATCAAAGTATGCTGCTTTTTAACAGAAAATCTGCAGTAAGAGTAGTTGCTTCTCTACCAGTGCTTTGAACCAATGCAGCTTTGCTGGTGTTATGACCCATGTAATGTCTTCTGCCCTTTCTTGTTTGGCTGTGACCTGTAGACATGCTGGGGGAGGTGGTAGATCCCTATGGGATGGGAAGTTTGACAGAGACACCTGTGTAGCAGACTGCTCTCTGGATTATGCCGTAGGTTAGGTACAACAGAAAAAGGAAATCCAGGTCAGGTTGTCACGACAGGGGTGAGAAGAATGCCTGCCATGACTATAAAGTAAGAGAAGGAGGAAAATTAAACTTCAAATAAAAAAATTTCCTGAAAGAGGCAAATTAGCATAATGGTTATTTCCCTAAAGGTAACAACTGACAGCCTCAGGTTTTTATTTTCTCCTAAGTGCATGGGAAGATACACCTCAGCGTTACAATTTCAGTTTCACTATTATTCAGTTGACTAATGCCTGTACTTCATGTATGATCCTTTAGATAAGCTCTATCAGAGGAATTGGAATAATTGCATGATATATCTAAGTCTCTCTGAAAAATTCACAGCAATTGGATGAGGAAATTATATTTAGTTTAGGGATATTAGATACTCCATTGCTGCTGTTTCCGCTCTGTAGCATTAGTAGGACTTATTTATTTCTTTCTTTTATCCCTTTTAGCCCTAAACAACAGGCAAAAATGGCAGAGTACTGCAGATTAATATTTGGAGATGCATTGCTTATGGATCCATTGGAAAAATACCCGGTAATACAGTTTAGTATTTATCAGATCACAAATATCTGTGTGAATTTCTATTTAAGTGTTTCAATTCTGTGTCTTTCTTCATGTACAGCATTTCAAAACAGATTCTAAAGGAGGGTGTTAACAAACGTGAGCTGTTCATGACTTAAGCATGTAATTTCTGATGCAGAGTTTGTTCTGATACAGTGAATTGTAACCTTCTAAATGCAATTGATTCTCATAGCTGCTATTTTATAATGTAGGCTTTCATATTTGAACTAATACCTATTTTAGTTATTTCTGTAGACATTTCATAACACATTTTCTTCCTAAATGCCCTCATCAGCCCCGTTTCATTTAATGCTGAGGTTGTCTCTTTTGCAAAATACACTTCATTTTAACAGGGCTTATAGAGGTTACAAAATGACCTTGCACCATGTGGGCCCTAAGAAATGGCCATAAGCTCCTTTCTTTTATTGATGTAACAAATGTCTCTTCCTTTTTCTGGAAGCTTGAACCTGGGGTTCCTCTTCCAAGCCCTATGGATTTAATGTACAAAATTCTGGTGAAGAATAAAAAGAAGTCACATAAGTCTGCAGATGGAAGTGCAAAAAAGAAGCTCTCAGAGCAAGCTTCCAACACATGCAGTGATACATCTAGTATGTTTGAACCTTCCTCCCCCGGAGCAGGTATGAATTGAATCTACAAATACATTTCTCACTAAAACACAACTGCTTAACTATGGCTGTAAGTCATTCCTTTTACATTGCTCTAGCAAGGTAAAGGTACACCAGTGTGGGTCTTACTAGGAAAAAATGCTAAGTGTCATTGATCCAAGAGTCTGAGAAGACTCGAGGTTGAGGATCAGTTACAGAGTGACCTGAAGCTCAGCCATGTGTACTAACATTTATCTGCACTGCTTTAGGAAGGAGAGCGAGCTGCCAAGTCCTCTGCCCTTGGGTGGCTTTTCTGTGTGCCCCAGCCCAACACCAAATATAAATGTTTTCTTTTTTTTCTATTGTCTCTGAGATGTGCCTAACATTAGGTGCCCTGTCAGACTGAAGCCATCACACAGGAGAGCTGCAGTGGTTCTGCAGAGTCTTAAGATCCGGGATAGCTGTGAATGAAAGATCTGCTCCTCAGGCAGGCAAGGCTCAAACTGCTGTTATCTTGCATTAGATAAGAACATGTCACAGACTTCTATGCAAAGTGCTATAAGATGTTCTTCTGTTCCAGAGATAGAAATAGGCAAAAAATAATAACTACAAACCAGTATTTGTAATCAATGGGAATTGTTAAATAATTGTTAAATTGTTAAATAAGGAACAAGTTAAATACATTTAACTTGTTCCTTATTAGCAGAATTTTTAAAATCAGAAATTAAATAGGTAAGTTACTATAATGCATATACTCTGGTAATAACTGTGGGGTCTGCAGGGGACCACTGTGAGTATGAAAATAATAGTATGAGATGGTCTTTGTCCTGAAGAGCATAAAACCTAACTAAAAATGGTAAAGAGAATGGTAAAAGAAATAGGTAGGATTTGCTCTAAACCACAGAAGCATATTAGCAGTAGGACAAACAACAAAATCTCTGTGTCCTGAGTCCCAGTGCAGTGTCTGTTCCGTGCACTGGAATTTCTTCTTCCTATCGAGACCAAAATTTTGGGTTGCTAAAAGCACAGGCATTTGTGTCCCGGTAGTACAATACTTACAGAGCAAATTGAAAGCTCTACTGGTGTATAAGTTCATCACCATTTTCCATTAAAAAACTTTTTTCCATTGTTTGTTTGTTGTTTTGGTTCTTTTCTAAACTCTGGCTAATTGAGCTGAAAATTTTCATGCTGGCAGTTTGCCTCAAGCTGAATTAAAAAACAAATCCCGCTGTATTTGTGGATAACATTGTTTGTCCTATTAGAAGCAAAGAGTTTTCAGCTATTGTGTTAAGAAACTTTAAAAAGGGCATGCTTTTGAGTAGGGCTTGGATTTCAAAGGAAGATTCATCCCAGTGTCAGGAATGATTTATTACTGTTTTCTTGATATGCTTTAGACGAGTCCCAAGCACCAGAAGAGTAAGTATGTGTGTATGCCAACTGACTCCCTTCCAGTACTTGCAATCAACCATGGGTTCCTAACTACGTTTCTGTTACAGGCACATAGTGGGAACCCAATGACAAAGTGTATGTCTTTGTTGTATGATTTCTTCTGAGTGCCCTCTCTGCTTAGAGGATAACAGCTGTGTTGTCCTCTAACATATATCCATGGAGAGACTTCAGGAGTTGCTCTGTGAGCTGGGCTGTGAATCTAGAAGTTTTGTGGGGATGCAAGGCAGGGGGGTCAGTCCCATAGTAGGGTGTGTAATTTTACAAATTAACTGTGAATATTGTATCTGTATTCCTGATATAACAACCTCTGATATCTGTAGATTGAGAATATGAGCACTTAACAAATTACAAAATGCTAGAATTGAAATGGCAAAATTGATGTCACATTGTTGATCTGTGATTGCCAAAATACATTCCTTGTAATCCTCTTGTCAGCCATTGTTCCTCCTTTAGGTCCTATGCCTCCTTTGGAGAATGCAGTTAGTATTTTCTCTCTCTCTCTGTTATTGAATACTTGATCCTAGATCTAGCATCCTCATCTTGCAGTGAATATTTGGAGGAGCATCCAGGCTGCACATGAGCTCATGACAAACAGCAGTGAATTTATCTGAACAACACCTGTAGGAAGTGAAATAATATTAAGGCAATTTTATCTAAGAACAGTTGAGTCTGAGCAAGCTTAAGAACAGTTTAGGGGTGACTGACAAGGAATATCCACGATCTAATCTTTTTAAGAATACTTGTAAATTTCAAGTATTCATAGCACAGCTCCAGAAATTTCAGCAATAGCTATGAGCACATGGCATTTCTGTAAAGCAGAGGCCAGATTTCTATCTATGAACATTAATATTAATTCATAAAAAATATTATATAAAAATATTGACCGTGTTAGAAGATTGCTGTGGCAAGACCCAGTGAAGAGCATGGTTCCATGGGGCAGCAGCCTGCAGTCACCATGACATTCACTGCCTCATTCCTTACATGCATCTCAGTACCCACAACATATAATGCTAGAGCCCTGCAAGCTCCACTATATTCAGTACCAATTTCCTCCTGAAGCATTAGACTCACATAAAGGAAGCCTAAATTTTACCGTTTCTTATCATCAAGTGTTCCAGTTCTCTAAGTTTAATATAATCTTTACATTTACCAAATTGGGCCTGTTATTCAAATAACTTTATTGTATTGTATAGCTCCTGTCAGAATTACTGCTGATCTCCAGGAGAAAGTTGTGCTGATTTAGCCTTCTTGAGATTTTAAATGAGTTTTTTCGCAGCAGTGTAAAAAATATGGAGATTGGTACTTGAGTTGATAGCAAGCTTCACTGTGCCTTACATTGCTTGAGGTCAGATGTAAATCCAAATAAGCCATTCCTTTGATATGTTTCTGAAACATACCATATGAAAGCTAGGTGGTGGTGATGATATAGTAGCAGTAATTAAAAAACCCCAAACAATTCTGAAAGGAGCTTTTGCAAAGTGTCTTGCAAGATGTCCGTGACGCTGATGTAGAAAGTAAATTCAGTAGGGTGTAACACTGTCAGTGGAAAAAGCTTTCCCTCAAGGTGCAGCAAAGCTGGCAAAGCAGAAAGGGTATTTCTGACTTAATGCTTGTGAGATAGATTGTTATTTTGGTAAACAAGCATCTTAGAGCTGACTGTTCTAGCACAATGAAAGGATGCGAAGAAGTAATGTTTTCAAAGGGTTTAGATTACTCTGTATTGTATCCCCAGAATGCATGTACTGGAAGTAGCCAAAACTTACTAATTGAACAGTATTTACAATTTTGAGCAAATTGTTAATTTCTCACTGATAGGATGACATTTTTGTCAGAGTAGTGGATGCTGCAAGGAGGGAGTCTCAGTAAGACAGAGAGGAGTAGAATTGGCTCCATCATGTCATGATTGCTAAATAGAAAACTGGTTACAAATTTTAGGCCCTGTATGCAAATACACTGGGCCATTGCTGCTGTGTGCCAGCTGAGCCCATGGCCCACTGTTGCAAAGCACAAAAATTTTAGCAAACTGAATAAAGTTCATTTTTTCCTTTTTAAAAATCAGCAAATGCTGATGTGCAGCCTGTGGAAAAATGAAAGATGATTTCCACCCAGGAAGATGCTGGTGGCTGCCTAAATGTTATAGAGCTAACACGCTGCACCCCCAAGAATGATGTTTATAAGCCATTCTATCTGTTGTTTTAAAGGGGTCTGAGAAAACAAATTAAAAAATTACTCCAAATTTCAACTTTTCATTTTATTAGGCTCTCAGTATCTGTCACACTGCTGAGGCATGGTGAGAATGGATAATAATTAGCATTTTGTTTCCTCAACCCTTGGTAATAGGGATTTAGCTTGTCATTCCCAGCTCTCCTCTCCTAATCATTTCTCATTCAGTCTTACAGCATTGAACCCATATACCCATCGGTTGGGATTCAGCCTCCTTTGCCTCCTTTTTTGTTGCCCAGTGAGCACTTTTACGCCTTTCCCATGCTGCTCCACTCACTAGGGGCAGCTCCTTGAAAACTTCCTTGAAACCACCCCATTACTCTGCAGGGAAGTTTCCAGTCCCATTCTGCCTGTAACTGGTTGACAGGATCTGCATTATAGCTTGCCTATTGTGGTAGGGAGCAACCCCTTTTTTTTCTGTATTCTGTCTACTTCTGTCCATGAGCAGGTCCTTGTCTCGTACTTGGAGGGCAACCCCTTGGAGCAGGGTTCAGTACTTTCACTGTATTTGTCTTCCACAGAGCATTGTGAGGTTCTGTCCTGACCTGGGTTTATAGTCCTATCTAGGTGCAAATAATAATCATGTCATTGCAGCTTGTTGTCCCTTAGACAACCTCAGAGGTACATACTGGGCCTGACCTGCAGTACAGCTGCATATTTTGGCCCATGTGCATTTATGACACACGGTGGCTGTTCCTTCCCAGGAAGGGACAGGAAGGATAGTGTGGAGCTGAACTCCACCACCGCCACTGTGGGAGGGTGAGCATGAAGACATCCACAGCACAGACATCTTCTCGGTATGGCCAAGACTTGATCTGAGTTTTATGTCCCAACAGTGAAATAGGAAAAAAAGTTGGGTTTGAGTGTCAGACCTTGCTGCTGGGTTAAAGGCAATGCAAGTGTAGTCATGCTTTCTCAAACACTTGCTGATTTTTATTCTCTAGTTTCAGTCCTGTGTATTATTTGTCCTGGTTTTGCTGTCTGATGTAGAATTTGAAAATGAGTGATCTCCTGTTAAATATTTTTTTAAAAACCAACAATGCTTTGCGTACTTTCTTCCACTTCCTAGCAAGAGCAAGCTATCATCTACCTGGTATCTTAGCAGTGGAAGTTGGCTGAAATCTTCCCAAGTCGCCCATTCAGTGGACTATGCAAAATGTTATTTTGCCAGTCTGGTTAAATCAGTTGAGAGCTTCCCATCCAAAGACTGTCGCTGCAAATCCTGTGAGAGCTTGGCTGGCTCTTCGCAATGTGTTGAGGTTCCCAGAGCCATCCCTTGAGCCTGTTGAGCAATCATGTTATTTTCTTCAATGAAATGTTCAGGAAGAAATGTGTTCATGAATAAAAGCCTGACATTTCAACATCTGCATCTGGAAAGAAACACAGCCTGGGTAGTCATCATTTGGTTGTGAAAGGCACACTCATTATTTAAATCATATGTGCTTTCTGTGTTCAGAAGGGGCCCACTGGGCATGATTCAAGGTCTGCTGGAACAAGGAGGAGGTTTTTTATTGACTCAGTGGGCTTTGGATTAGGCCCTAAATTGACAGGAGGAACTGAGGCTGAATTACTATTCTCTGGAGACTTTGGGAATGCTGCACAGTGGTTAGGTTTTTGTGTTGCCAAATGAAATTACCACTGCTGAAGAAAACTGAAGTGTTTATGGAATAATATCTTCAGGGAGTTGTCCAACTTGTAGGGGTGGATAGGTGAAGTATAGGTGAAATCTTCTTTTCCAGAAGAAATTATATATTCTTGTATATTCTTGACAGCAAGATCCACGGGAGGAGCTACTAAAGAGAAAGATAAGCTTGGTACTCCTTAGGGGCTTAATTTCTGATGCAACCAAATCCAAACATTTTGGAGGTGAGGGGAGGCATTCGTTGATTAACCATACAGAGTCAGCCTTGCCCGTAGGAATTTGATGAGTACACCGCAATAGGGAGCAGGGCATAAACTGTATTGTTTGGTGCCGTGTACTGTATCGCTACGTTTGCAGGGAAAGGACGAGCCTTACGCATCCTCTTGGCATTACTGGGTTTGCACCGCCCTCAGCCGGTGCTTTTGAGCTGTTGCACCGGAGTCCTGGCAGCAAGTCACACTAAAGCGGGCTGAGCAGGGAACCGAAGAGCTGTTGCAGTCGGGCTCCTGTGCTGGATCCCCCCGGCCGTGTGACCGCGCTACACGCGCTGCAGGACGTTCCGAACGGATGCGTTTTGCCGGACAGCCCTTGCTGCCGCCGCACAGGAGAGTCTCGGCGGTTTTCACGCATGGTTTTTTCGCCTCGTGCGTGCTGATGCTTCCCAGAGCAGGTGATGGCATTCATTGGAGGTTGTGCAGCAGAGAGGGAGTTTGAGTGTCCCAAACCCCCAGGGCTCTGCCACAAGCATGGGAACATCTCTTCAGAGTGGTTTGTGATGCTGTGTCCACACACTGTGCACACTACACACATCACGATGCTCTTTTCTCAGTGCTGTTCCCATGATTTGCAAACACTGAGTGTCCAGCAGCTGCAAAGGAAGAGTTTTGGGTTGGGCAATAAGAACTGATCAATGCTGAGGATGGATGAATCCCTCGAGACAGTGTATTTGATTTGTTTGGTGACAAAACCCACGTGTATAATGTAGTCACCTTTAAGCAATGCTACTTGCTCACCTTTATCAGATTTACCGTCAGTAATAATAACCTGCTTCATCCAGTAATTAACTTCTGCTTAAACTTTTCAGGAGAAGCAGAAATTGAGAGCGATGATGATGATGACTATGATGATGATTGTAAAAAGTCGTCGATGGATGAAGTAAGGGTGTAGATATGTTTTATGGTGATGGGTCGGTTCCAGCAGTTGTGGGTTGACTTGTGTTACCAGGAGTGAGACTGTCACCTAGTGGAGAAAGGGAGGCAGAGCACTGGGAAACACCACTGGGTTCCTGAAGTTGGCTGTTAATTGGTTTGGAAGCATATCTTTGCTTTGTGTATTTACCTTTTAATTTACTGAAGAATAAGAATTAATAGCACCACAGCTGATCTGTTTTACACAACTGCTTATCATGTATTTAGCATTGTTGGACGAAAAACTTGAGATTGAAAGCTATATTTATTGTTTGTCCAACAGCACTGATAAGTGTGCTCAACACTAAGTGCGTGTAAAGAGAATGCAGTCCCTTGTGTGAAAAAAAAAACAAACAAACAAAACAACAGCAGTGTAATTAAACATATAAATTTTACAGCAAATTTTCTTTGTTAGCATGTGAAGCTATCTGTATGAGCCATTAACTTAACTAAGCCAGGGTCGGTGAAAGATATCACAGTTGGAAGTCTGGGCTGTGGTAATTGTCAGCTATGATGGCCACCAGGGATTTTGACAGGTAAAAACTGCAGCATTCTCCCTTCTTTGTCCTAGGGTACTGCTGGAAGTGAAGCTATGGCCACAGAAGAGATGTCTAACCTGGTGAATTACATCCAGCCAGTGAAGTTTGAGTCATTTGAGGTATCAAAAAGTAAGTAATCTAATTATGAACAACATTGTATACTAGAAATGACCTAGCAAGTGTTTGGAAAAATGTTCTGGAGAACTCCTTGGCTTCCTCTCAATTAGATACAGGCTCACAGACAGAAAATACTTCCTTGGTATCAAGCCAAATGATTATTTTGAAACCACCATTAGTCTCAATATCAGACTTCTTCAGCAGTACACATGCTGCCATCTCAAAAGCATTTTTGAAGACATTGTACTTACATTGTCTTTGTTGTCCATGACTGAAGAGTAACTTAAACAGTTTGAAAAAGCCAGTCATAAATATTCCTTTGAATTGAGTGAGTACTTATAGTTTGACTCTACTATTCTGTGTAAGCAAAGTCTGCGCTTTCCCATAAGCAAACTCCCTCTTTCCTTCCTCTGTGCGTTGTATAGAAAAGACCATAATTTCATCCCCCACTGGCTTTTGCAGAAGATGCCTTGCTAGGCATGCACTCAATAAACACTGCTGCATCTTTTCCTTTCTTGGAGCGGAACCCCTCTGCTTGCCTGCCCATTCTCGCTTTGTTTTGACAGGTCACAATATGCCCTTGGAGCTTTTGAGTTAAAGAAGTGTATAGCATTTTAATTTATTATGGATTGTGGAGGCCTTGGCAGAGGACAGGTAGCTGGTGCCCAAGTTCCTATCTGTACACAGGAGTTTTCATTTACTGGCGATGAATAATAAACAGATAAGAAGTTATCTACGTGTTCATGTGTTGTGAGGTATTTACACAGACATACAGGCGAGCATTCACCGAACCGTGCAGAGAGCTATGCTTATTCCCTGTAGCAATGTCCCCTTGGATGTTTATAATCTCCTCTAGCTCTAATGAGAGTTACAGGAACACAGTGGGAAGGCGATACTCCTTCTGGAAAGGAAGCCATGTGAATCCTAGCAGGACAAATTGATGCAGCTGTTATAAAATTGTCTTGTGTAGATTTCTTCTGTTCGTGTGCCTGTGCTTTTCTGAGGGTTTTTTTTTCCCTTTTTTAAAGAACCTGATGTCCCTATATTTTATTGTAAATCTTGATGTGACCTTTGATCAATCATACTGTATCTGTAAACTCAGGACTTTAAGGATTTAATATTTCCAGTGTGTATGTAAAAGAAACTTTTGTGGTAGAAGTGACCCATTTGTTAAAGCAGTGTCCTGACATGGTAAATGTCATTGGCTGGTTAAAGCAGTTGGCACTACAGCATGACTTGTGGGTTCTGGTCTTAGTTCTGTCCTGCACTCACTGCAGGACCTTCATTAAATTTAGCAAACATGAGCTGAATAAAAAAAAAAAAGAAATTAGAAGAAGATTGTTTCTTAATTTGTTGCCCATCCAGTTGTTGCCCAGATTTTATTTCTGTTCACCTGTTTCCCTTAGTGTAGAGCTCCACACTGTCTTTTACAGTGTCACAGCATTTTTTCTAATTTAGTATTATCTATTCAGGCTTTGTTTTGATTTGTGATCCTGGCTTCCGTGATGATAACACTACCTCACTGCTGGTGTCATTCACACATTTTAAAAGTGCATTTTCTGGTCTTGCATCCAAATTATTAACAGAAATATTGAATAGCACTGTATCTGTAACAGTCCCCTGCCTGCCCTCATGAGAGATGTTCCCACTCTCTGACACAGCTGTAACTGTTTTGTTTTTTAGTTTTTCAGGCAGTTTTTCAATGAGTTCTTTGTCCACTCCATAGTGACTTTCCCCTGATAAAATAGCATGGTGTAATGTATCACAAGAGAGAAAGATCTCTCCTGCACAGTCTTTTCTTCAAATGGCAGGTTTCTTAATTGTCTCCAGATACTACAAGGAAATAATTGTTCTTATTTTAATTAGGAGTTTGATTAAGCCCTGGACATTTAGTAACCAAATCATCTAACAGCTACCAGTTTTGATTTCCTACAGATGCTCTACTTTAAGATAAGGCTGAGAGATACAATGTATTACTACAACTAATTCTAGCATCTGAATTCTAAACAGAATAAAACCACTATGTATGTGCATTTCTAGTGCTATCCCACTAATAAGGGGGATGATTGGAATGGGAATAATCTCAGTGACTTTAGAAAGAGCTGAGATGGAGGTGAGTTGGCTGGAATCGTGTCTGGAGAGAAAGAGGATGTTGCTTGTTGGAAAGGAAGAGGAACGTTAAGAGAGAAGCTTTTAGGGAACGCCGGGAGTCTTTTGCCATTAGGAAATAAGAGCTATGAATAATGGTAGTAGTGTGATGATTGCTAATTAGAAATAGGGACTTCGATAAAGTCTGAGTCCCAGCTCTCCTTGAGAGAGAGCATCACTTTTGGAACACCTCAGTCATTCTGTAACTTTTCAAAGTACACTGAGGACAGTTTGTAGTTCACAAGCTGGCAGCGCATTTTCCTCTCACGTTGGCCCAAACAATCTAGTTCCTGATTTCTCTGGAGCCACTGCTTCCTTTCTGGCTTCCACTAAGGAAAGTGCCCACCTGCTTCTGTCCTGCTTTTCTGATCCAGACAAGTGCTTTTGTTCAGCTTTATCCATCTCCTGCAGCTTCACAGTTTGATTTTGAGAAGCCGGCCAGGCTGGCCTCCTGGTCATCCCAGGATTACTGCAACACAATTACTTCAAAAACCAGATGAGAGCAAGCCTCCTCTCTGCCTTGTTATTTGCCTTCAATAAAGCAGTGAGGCTACAGAGTTGTTTCAACACAGGCACTGTTTTACCTCATTTTTAAAGAAGCGGTGCTGAGATATCTGGTGGACATGACCACCCTGTACTGCAGACACTTCTAGCCAATCTACAGAGCTGATTGTGATGAAATGGGAAGCTATTATTTTACAGGAATGTTCATCTTCTCCACAGAAGCAGAGAGGAAAAAATACTGAAGCTAAAAGGCGCTTGACTTAAGTTCTCTTCTATGTCAGGCAAAGGTGATAGACAAATTAATGTTTAGTCCTCCTGAGCTACAAGCTTGGGAAGAGCTTTTCATCCCTGTCAGGTCAGAAAGTTTGACCAAATTAAAGAGGTCACAGAAGCTCCATATTCATCCAGGGATAGGTCTGAAGACTTGCTGGGACCCAGAAGCATACCTTCAGGCTGGATTAGATAGCAGTGTTTCCATGACTGTTTGAGACAGATGTGACCTTACGCTGACATGCTGAAGATAACAAGAACCGCTGTAGGCACAGCTAGCACATTGTTTAGTTTAATCTGATATGGACATTAGTTATTATAGCTTCAAATTGACTCAGAGCCCTTCCGTCTACCTACAAAGACAATCTAGAGATCCAGCAGGGCCCTCTGTGTTTCCCATAAAATGTGCCGTAATACCTCTGCATCACACCTCTGAGTTTGGGCTCTACCTCTCAAATACATCAACGTGGTCTTTTGCAAGCAAACATGACAGCTCTCTGCCTGTACATTGGCTTTCTGTGGCCTGCAGCTGATACAGCTTCAATGTCAGGCAGTACTGATGCTCTTGATTTGGGCAGTGCTAATGTGAGTCCAGACAGAGCTCTTGAGTACTTGCAGACTGAGCTTGCTGCTGTCAGGAAATGATTGTGTATATAAATTCTTTGAGATCAAGGTGAAACGAGCTGGTGAGCAGTACATGGGATAAGGGGACTGAGACTAAACTAGATGTTTGCAGCCTGTGTATGATTTCACACTCTTAATATGTTACTGGTTTTATTTCCCCTTTACGTTTTCAGAACGCAACAAAAGTTTTGAAATGTCTTCCTTTGTGGAAACCAAAGGGCTCGAGCAACTTACGAAGTCTCCTGTGGAATTTGTGGAGTATCCTTGACTTTCAGAGAGCTGCTTTCTCAGCCTTTCTGGATCTGAGATCTGTTACAGGGCTTTATTGAAATTTGGAGACAGGAGCTGGGGACATACAAAACCCAAATGAAATATGTGGATTTGACTGTCTTCCTAGATGAATTAATTGGCCTGAGTTCTGATGAGCTAATTTAGAAGCTGGCATGAGTCCTTGTGCTGTGGGCTAGGACTAGAGGGAATAGGCATAAACTACTTATTGAAGACCTGATAGTTTGTATTCTCATTGTTAAATTTATCATCCTATATGAGGTGGTATGAGTTATGTTGAGCAAATTATGAGAATGTGGCTGACTTGATTTCTTGCATAAGTCACACAAGAGAGATGGCTTTCCCATCATACCTCTAAGTTCTGAGAGCACTGAGCTGTTTTATTGCCATGTGATGCTTTTTTTTTAATAACTAAGGAGCATTCTGTTTCGACCTTTTGATTTTTCTCAATGTCTCTCATTGTGGCTGCAGTTAAGAATGAATGGTCAAGATAAAATAGCGCCCTAAAGAAGATTAATGGAAAACTATTTCCACGGAGAACCTGCAGCATTTTCTCATCTCTCAGATTTGTAGACTCAACTGCAAGAAGTGCACGTTCATCATTTCTGTCTGTGTGTAGAGACCAATTCTAATGCACATTCCAGGAGAGCACTTTTAACTGAGTACCTCTCCCTCCACCAGAGGAAGATTTGCTGTTTACAGCAATCTAAGGAAAACCCAAATCAGTAACCATAATGATAAATGGAATTTTATGAATGCCATCCTTTTAATACATATGCCTGTTCTGTTTCCTTGCTTATTCCAAGTACCCCATACAGGAACAAACAGCACCTTTAGTTACTCCATGGTCATCATATCTCCTACTAAATTGCGCACCTCTAGAAGTGATACAGTTGCAAAAGTCCACTAAGGAGCCCAATGCTGTTCTCTGCAAAGTGATTTTTTGTCACATATATTGTATCTTAACTACTTACTGTTCAGATACAACAAAATGCAGCTAAGCCGAATTTACCCAAAGGGAACACGTGTAGATTCTTCAAACTACATGCCACAAGTCTTTTGGAATGCCGGCTGCCAAATGGTTGCTCTTAACTTCCAAACTGTAGGTAAGTTATATTGGGCTCTGGATTTTGTAAGCTATGCTTTTCCACTTCCCTGATACAGTTTCTGATTCATAGATAGGAAAGGGTCTATGCATCAAAAGCTATTTAGTGATTGAATGACACTACAGAGCTGTTAATTAACATTTTCAACACAGTTTTGGGGTTTTCTTAACTAGGATTATTCATCATTACCATGCTGTAGCTAGAATACTATGCATGTGTAATGTCCTCCAGATTGTCATTATTTGTAAGCAGTTACCACAGAGCAGCATTTGAGATCTAGCAGGGATTTTTTTCCCCATGTCTTCCAAAATCTCAGTATATCAAGACATAGACAGGAAGTTCCACTTTAAAAGTGAGTGTTTAAGAAATAGATGTTTGGGCTTCTAGATGCACAAGTCACTTCTGAAATAAGATGTGTTGCCTTCCAAAGCTCTGTTCTGAGACAAAAATATTTCCAGCTACTGGATTCCCAAGACATAATCCTGACCATGTCCTGCCTCTGGGCACATGTACCGTGGTATCACTCCCATTTTCCTTTCCAGCTGTGCCAATGTACAAGGTGTCTTTCCATCAGTATCAAAACCCCATGCAGGCTGGGAGTCCTCAGAGTAATGAAAACCTCTTTGGCCCGGTTTCAACCGTGTATCAGGCACCCAGTGTCTTATGGTAGAAGGGCTTAGAAACATAAGTACCTCAGTACAGTTAGTCACACACCGAGGGACTCAAAACCCAGGTATCAAGGCTTTCTTTTAAATTGTGAAATTGTTACCTGTTGAGTAGTCTCTGAAAGACGTCTTACAGCTGTCTGTTTCTTACTGAAAGAATCCAAGAGACTGGCTGCAGTCACATCTGAAGGCTGTAAAGCATCCATGTTTCATAAACAGTTGTTTACCTTACATTTGATTTGAAATGACAATAAATAGGGGGCTTTATTGCCTTTTTAAATTGTTATCTCACCAGAATATAATTCTTATTAATTTTTTAATGCCTAGATTTGTCTATGCAAATAAACATGGGAATGTACGAGTACAACGGCAAAAGTGGATACAGGTTAAAGCCAGAATTCATGAGAAGACCAGACAAGCACTTTGATCCTTTTACTGAAAGTATAGTGGATGGAATAGTAGCTAACACCCTGTCTGTTAAGGTATGTATGGAGGTGGTGGAAATGCTCTCATCTGAGCATAGATTTATTTCTCTTGTGCAATGGCCTAGTGACCATACTAAGTCAGGAAAATAAAATGCATGGAGTGACATTTCATTTGTAAATTGCAGAGGATCTTCTGCCTCACTCATCATATTGTAGGATAAATAAACATCTTTGTATTCTATGTATTCTTTTCCACAGAAATAATTGAGAAGTGAATGGATTCAAGAGTAATTTGGCTGTGGGTTTTAGTAACAAAGAGCTGAATTTAAAACATGCCATTACAAAGTAGTAGGTTGCCCTGGAATAGCTAATAGTGCACTGTTTAATATAAGCAAATTTTCTGGTTCTCTACAAGTTCTCCAGCAGAACTGTGGAACCATAAATGTCATCTGTAATTTATGACCAACTTGCTTTTCTTCATTCCTTATTAGGGACCACCAGGAATTTGCAAATTGAAAACTATTTGTATGACTCTAGAGGGATAGATAGCATTAGCTATGACAGGATCACAAATTCATAGTTGGTATATCTCTAGTTACAAAAACATAAACCTTCTAAATTTTGTATTCTTTTAATGGACTTCTCCATTAGAACAGTGTCTGTGTTATAGAATCCATCTGCAAAATAGCCTGCTTTCTTTGTGACAGAACAAGTATTTCCTCTTAGACTGCAGGCACAGGCTTAGTGATGCTGAGAGGGATATGAATAAAGTAATAATCTGATGGAATACATTGTACAAAAACATGAGACTGTCAGAATTGCCCTTTTGTGTTGACCTGCAATCATGGAAGCTCTCAGGTCCTCCTGTGGGTTTAGAGGCACTTTCTTCTGCAATAAAGTAAATGGAAGTGGAAGTCATTCAGTAGCTATTAAGAGATGCACAGCATTTTCAACAGGAATGAGCATCAGGAGTCATGAGACAGCTGTCAGAAGTCAGTGGTTTCTGCCGGCTTGGTAAAGACTGCTGGTTATAATGTCAGTGCCCATACAGAGAACTGATTAAGATTTGCTGTAGGCAAGCCTCTGTTTGCTAAGGTGCAATGACACTGCTGCATATTTGTGTGCCTCTTCAGTTTTATGAATTCATTGCAGACCTTTCTTTACCTTGTCTGAGAGTTGTGTCTCCTGTTTCTAAAAATAAGAGCTAGAAAAGACCAGCTATTTTGTAGTGAAGTTCTTCACCCTCTGTGAAAAGCCCTTATTAGAATACCAACTCTTTTAGCTTCTTTTTCCCCCACAGTTAAAAGCACATTTAGTTTGCTGCTTATACCTCTTTTCTTCCACTGTTATCTTTTGCATTGGTTGTTGAAACTGGATAGAGATTAGAGTTCTGAAAGATAAGCGTGTTGTGGAAGTAGGCAACCAGACTTAAGAACAAGGTCCAAATGAGTATTTCTGCTGGGGGACAGACCAAGATCTCAACCACATTATCACCCATAGGTGAATACAGGATCACAGGAAATCAGGCCTCATCAGTCATTTCTAAGACTGCAATATTAAACAGTGGGGCTTTTGGTTTGTCATGGTTCGGGGTTTGTTTTGGTTTTATTTTAAGTGCATACTATTTGATCATTAACGAGAATTATCCATGTGCATTTCAACCATTTATTTCCTAATCTGCCCAAGCAGCCTGTAGTGATCCCACTTTGTTTTGGTTCTAGATAATTTCAGGCCAGTTTCTTTCTGATAAAAAAGTTGGTACCTATGTAGAAGTCGACATGTTTGGCCTGCCTGTGGATACAAGAAGAAAAGCTTTGAAGACCAAGACCTCTCAAGGCAATGCAGTTAATCCCGTCTGGGAAGAGGAAACCATAGTGTTTAAGAAGGTCGGTGTAAGACTTGCTTCCCAAATGTGCGTTTTGCTCATGGTCTACTAGAGTGATTCTGTGGAGTAGTGGAACTTGGCATTTGTTAGAAAGAAAATAAAGAGATTGTAAATAATTCTTTCTTGAATTGATTATTGTTCATGAACTGGTTACTGTAGCCACTTTCAGTGTGATTTTGCAACTCTAGTCATGCCAGCTCCTACCAAAAAAAAATGATTTTCAGGTCACCTCCATTCTTCCACTGACACAGCTGGAAACAGCAGGCCAGCATATAGACTCACGAATGAGCAGATGCATCTCCCAGAAGCAGTTTAGCCAAATTACCGTTTTGCCTTGGCTTAAGAGCCCTCTTGGAATGCAGATCCTGTTAACCTACAAGCAAGGTGATATGAACACAACGGTACAGATCTGGCTGCCCGATCTGTTATCTCTGCTTAGTGCTAGATTGTGCTACATAAATACAACCTTGGTGATGAAACCACATAAACCCCATCCACTAGAAATGAGATGCAGACTTCTGAATTACTCATGTAATCTGAACAGTGTTGCTCAGACTCAATTCTCTAAACTTCGAGGGAGCAGCAAATACTGAGCATGTTTTAGGACTGTCCAAATTGAATGTCATCTTGTGCTTCATAATATACTTGGCAGCCAGTTTCCTAACGGGGTTTCTGCGTTTTGCTTGCTGGGCACTGTGCTTAAGTAGATCCTGAATCCAGGTGTTCGTAAAACAATTTCTTTCCTGTTTCTCTAGGTAAATGTAGTTCACAAAGTTATTTATACAATCGGTACTTGCAGCCCTGCCTTCTAGGGAGTACAGCCCTTTTCTCTGAATATTTGGCCTTCTGAATGACTTTCCTTTGGCAGCCTGCCAGAGCTTAAGTTTGGAAACATCACTAGCATTTTTCTTCTGTAATGAACTTCTAATTAGTGTACTTCATTTCACGATTTAGTTAACTATTGTGCCTGAATGCCTCTGTGCTCAGAGAAACATAGATTACTAATTTTAGTAAGTTTGAAATTAAATTAGAGAAACCCTTCATTGTGGATTGTTGCCTTTTTTTTAATTTCTCTAGATAAATTTTAGCATACGTTCTGGAAAAAAATCCTTATCTTTTCCCATCCTAAAAATATGTGTATTTTTATATATATTTGCACTAAGTAAGAAAGGCACGAATGATGCTACACTTTTTAAAAAGTAACATTAAAGAGCCCTATCATAGTAGGGTTGTCTAAATAATCTTCCTGAATCTTCTTTCTTATTGTCTTTTTTGCTCTTAGGCCTTTTTTCTTATGTGGTGTGCCAAGAAAGCATCTAATGCTAGTGAACCTGCCTCATTAAACGTCTTTAGCCCAGTCAGTGAGTGTGCACTGGAAAATTCTACCAGGGTTGGCTTGGTACATGTAATTCATACATTCACACTCTGCAAAACAGGTTCAGTTGGTTGTTGAGTTTTCAACACTGATATGCCTATCAATCAGTGATTTTTCTCAGAGGTAACTAATCCTGTTGGCACAAACACAAAGGAAAAAAATCACCTAGGGCAGTGAGTAATAAGGATAATACAGAGTGGCAGGAAACAGGAGCTGAGCTGCCAAAGTCCCTTGTACCATATTGAAAGTGTAGGGTCAAACTGCTGGGTTCAAAGTGCTACATGCATGTCTGTATCAATATTCATGATTGAAAAATGTTTCTCTGAGAGTTATTTTAACACATGGGTGAATACACTTTCTTTGACCCCTACTTGGTAAGACCTTCCTAAGGATGTGTAGCTGTTGATCTGCTAGGCTGAATTTCTCTTTCTGTCTCCTATGTAGCCCATGTCTGGAAGGAGCTGTTTCATTCAGAACAGAAAATTAATAATGCAATAATTACTGTGATTTAGGTTGTTTTACCTACCCTGGCATGTTTGAGGCTAGCAGTATATGAAGAAGGTGGGAAATTTATTGGTCATCGGATATTACCAGTCTCAGCAATTCGACCAGGTAAATTGTTTTTCTGTATTGAAACAGACATTATGTAGTGAAGAAAAGCAGCAAGCCAGTATCCCAAAGCTGTAAATCAGCAGCCACTGCAGATTTATAGCAACTGGGAAACTGAATAATCTATTTCAGCTTTGGAAAAGAAAATAACATATTTCACCGGAAATTTAAATTTGTAGTGAACCAGGAAAACTGATAGAATTAAGCATCAAAGGGATGGTTGACACTTGCTGGTCTCCAGTAAATAACTGCATGTTTGCCATTTTATACTTGTAAGAGGAAAGAGAGCAGCATCAGCCAATTTTGATGTCAGCTTGTGAGAATGGCAGATTGCTGGGAATGAAAGCAAAATATGCTCTCCTAATGTAATTTTCACATGCATGCAAGACCGACCTATATGAAAGCTGTTGTATCTCTGCAAAACCTTTAAAACAATCCCATATTACTTTCATCCTCACTGCTGAAAATTATTTAAAAATAAGTCATTACTGGTCTCTTTCAAATCACATAATTATTTCTATTCTAATTAGTGGCCACTTAACTGAAAATTCTCTTGTGCAACAACTCAGCCTCTATTTTCCAGGCCAGAGACTTGTTAGAGATCATATTTCAGAAAGATGCAGTGACATTGGCATTTTGAGCAAGTGCAGCATTCAACTTCAGTACCAGCTTTTCCAGTGAGAGAAGGGGAGGAAACTAAATTAGGGCAAGCATATGGACCATAAATATGCTCCCAGCTTCACTCACACTGGGAAAGGAAGACTATCTTCGTCTACCTTGTATATTATCTAGCCACTCCCGGTTGTAGCACAAAACTCAGATCCCTGCATCTCAGATCTCCATGTTGTTCCTGGAGACCTGTTCTCAGGTAACGTGTAACTCAGATCTTTCTCTTGTTGAAGGTGATGTCAGGGCTCTTCCAAAAAGATATCCAAGTGACTTTGTCTCAACTGGTGTGAGGCACACGGCCTCAGTGCAAACGCTAACAGGCTAGCCACAGGAGATGGCTGCTGGGCATGTCACTGCTCCAGGACTTCCTCACCCGTTGCTGCTTCCCTTTCCCTTCCCTACTGTCTACTCTGTTCTTGGCCATGCATCCCTGGCTATTGTGCCAGTCTCCACAGCTTGTTTGTGAGCCAGTTTAGTCCATCAGTCCAGCAGAAACATTTCCGCTGTTTTGTCCTGGCTTACCGAGTGTAATTGCTTCATGGATGGAGGACTCACCAAGCTCCAGAGAAAGATAGGTGATTGGAGAGGAGAAAGGGGGATGTGAAGGATTTCCCTCTTCTGGTGAAAGTGAACTCTTACCATGCCTGAATCCCTTTCAAGGAACTCCCCTTGCATGCAGCACAGAGTCCATTCAGCACAGCACTGAATCATGTACCTGCTTTTAATCTTGTGTCTTTTGACTCCAGTAAGCATATGTTCACAGCATGTGATGGAGAGCAGCATGTTAATTTTAGTTTGTCTACATGCTGGAAAAATCCGCAGAATTACCGTTACTCTCAAAGCAAGGATTCAACTGTCACATTGAGAGGTAGTTGTTCACATCAGTCAAGTGAGTATTCCCCCAGATTAGTGCAGTCTGCTCTCGACTTGCATCTTGACACTACCTGTATGTGTGGCTCCATAACCATGCCACGGAAGAACAGTTCCAGCCATGGTGCAGGAGGCACCAACTGGTGAGGCAGAGGATGCAGCTTTGCACACCCTGTTTTTTAAATTAGATACTGTGCTGCGGGTGGACTACTGCATCTCAGTTTTACTTGGCTGTTTAGATTCCTATTGCAAGGTCATTTTTGAAAATTAAGTAAGAACTCTGAAACTAAAAAAGAAAGACAAAGGTAATAGAATACATCAAAAATTATAGAAATTACAATATCTCCAGGGAGAATGCTATTTTAATCTGCAGTGTCATGTGCCTTTCTAACAGTCCTTTTTCTGTATAATTATCTATGAAACCTTCCAGGTAAATCTTTCCTTACCAGAAGGGAAAGTTTCCCTTCCCTCAGGTTGCTTGTGTGACAACACACTTATATTGGAAAATCCCATGGAAGAGTTTATTCTCTGAGCTGGTTCCTTATTTTGCAGGCTATCACTACATCTGTTTGAGGAACGAGAGGAACCAACCTTTGACACTGCCAGCTCTCTTTGTGTACATAGAGGTCAAAGACTATGTACCCGATACTTACGCAGGTAATTCTGTGACATGTTCTGACTGGGAAATAAAAAAGTTAATTGTAACATGAAATGAATGGGTTGTAGATGACTTGCCATACTGAGTAACAGCCCTGCAAACAAACCTCTGCATCTGATGTATCATTTTGTCTCATGCTTATACAAGATGGCCTGATTTACAGCACCCTGCCTGGGGTTCAGGATTAGGGCCAAGTCTTTTATTTTCAGCAGATCCTGTATGATTTTAAAGAAGGAAATACCCCCGGCATTTGCCATTGAAACAGAAAGGAAACTTTACTTACACAACACAGCAGGATTTAATTGCTTCCTAAACAAAGTGCCATGCTTAATATAGAGCATGGATAGCTTTAAAGACCATAGTGTGCATCTTCAGTGAAAAACAGTATTCTGTATAGCTGTGTTAATTTAAAAAAACAACAAACAAACGGGATTTTAACTAATGCTCCTCTGTGTCTCATGTAAAGCATGATCCTTGTTGGCTGATGCTTTAAGCTTTGAAAAATCCATCATTAAACACTGGGCAGAAAATGCCCACCCACAAGATCCAAACTCAGAGAGGGTTCATGTTAGAGTCTTTGAGCATGATGGTGTACTCCCCTTCACTGTTGTTTCTAGGACCTAGCAGTGCCTATAAGCAGCAGAGCTGTATGAAATGTACAGTGTCTTGCTTAAAACCCAAGAGCACTGGAACCATAACATTAAGGGAGTAACGAATTATTTCTATTATTTCCAGACGTGATCGAGGCCTTATCAAATCCAATCAGATATGTAAACTTGATGGAGCAGAGAGCTAAACAACTGGCTGCACTAACTCTGGAGGATGAAGAAGAGGTAAAGAAAGAGGTAAGGAATGTTTCAGAGTGTAAATTAGCATTTAAAAGCCCCTACTTTGCTCAGAAAGAAACATTTCAGCTGAGAAGCACTGCACTGTGTATGTGGTTTCACTGAAGAGGTAGCATGTTGTGCATGTGGAAAGTTACTGTTCAGAAGAAAAGAGACGCCAAAAGCTGAATGAAATTCTGTTTTCTATCTGCTGATTTTCAACTGCGCCATGTAGTAACTGAAATCTTTGTAAGTCATTGCCTGTTGTTTTTTCAGTATGATGCAGAAATTCCCCTTACAAAAAGGAAAACTCTGTCAGTAGCTTTCCCTGAAAATACTACAATTTTTCCAGAATATCAAACTCTGTCTCTGAAGAGGTGATTCAGTTCAGAAACATTCATGTATCTCAGATCATAAAGTCTCTGCATTCTCTGTGAGCAAACTTGCCTTAGAGACCCAGTATAATTGGACAGCAGTTTAGATGGAAAGGGGCCTCTTGAGGTCAACTGATTCAACCCTTCATCGAGCTTAGATGAAGAGGAGGGAGACCACTGAGTAAATCAAAGTTCAGACCTATTCAAGTTTAGGGGAAAGCTGTGGGAGACACATTTTCCATCATTAGGTGTCTCTTTGGATATGTACAATCACCTAAGGACCAACCCTAAACCCTGCTTTTCTGTGTAGTTGGAGGTGGTGTGCATACAGATGCATAGATGCTATTTTTAGCGTACCTGGGAGTACTGGCAGTTTAGCTTTTTGTTTCTGATAAACTCTATGTATCTTCAAATGCTCGATCTCTCTGTTTGTAACATTGTCACTGGGACATCTAGCAGAGTTTAAACGTATCGACCTTGTATTTTAAAGATAGCATAGCTTGTGTCAGATGTTAGGCACAGCCCGTGAATGAAAAGGCATTCAGTACAGGTCTCTAGCGAAGATGGAGAAATGCTTTTCAATCCTAAACTGCCCTCAGCTCTGGTGCCTGTCGCCTTCAATTCTCAGATGTGCAAAGCCTCACTGAACTAGATTTTGTAACCAAGAATACCTTCCCAAAGCAAACCAGATGAGTGAAAGTCATTACGATTCAGTGGCCAGCAATTTACTCTTTGTGCAGTGTCACAAGTTCGGCTGAATGAGGACACTCTGAAATGCTCAGTAGTATCTTAGACATTTATCTAGGACGCTCTACACATGAGATTCTATTTTAATAGCAAAGCCTTTTTTTAACATAAACCTTTAAATACCTTAGAGGTCATTTTTACTTTTGAAAAAGTACAGATTTTCCTGGTTTGTACAGGCTTATTTGTCAGAAAAATTCTGTCACAGAGTATCTTCCAAAGCAAGTGAGGAGGAGGAAAGATGAACTGTAGTGCTCAGGTAGTACTACCATATGTCAAGGAACTTGAATGCTGATAGGATAAAGGAGCTCCTTTTGGAGCAGCAGAGAAATATTGTTTTAAAAGAGCACTGTAATGATCACAGCAGTGCATTTACTGGCAATGTATAACCATGCAGTTCTACACAGTAGCAAGGAACAGGTACGAAATTCCTGATGGAAATAGCAATCTGAATACACCCTCAGTACTTTCTTTTTATAGACACCCCTTCTAGTGGAGATGTTTGGCAGCTGGGTTGTACTTGGAAATCTTGAATTGCCTGATCATGTTACACGGTGATAACAATTTCTCCTTGGTGGGCCTGACTGGTTTGCTCACTTACATTGGCCCATGAGAATCGTAGCAGTTAATAATTGCAAGTACGTTTGCTGGCAACACAGCTAAATATGTTTGCCAGAAATGTACACACTAGTGCACCTGGATTCATTTTCCTGTGTATGGTTCTGAATTTGCATACTACAAATGTTTATATGCAGAGCTGTGCTGTCTCCTAGCACAGATTCCACCTCCCCACACCTCTTTCCCTCCTGTTATATACACAGTTGTTTATCTGAGTTGGGTTCTTGCAGCTGTCATGGGAAAACTGAGAGGTTTTTTTTTCATTGCTACCTAGAAATTGAAACTGCTTCTGTGAGAAGTTTTTTGCAGGCTTTTTTTTGCAATATAGGAATCAAATAAGCTAAGAGCTAATTGTTTTGAGCAAATAAATAACCTTTTCTTTAGGCTTCAAATTACACTGCCTGTTAATTATCAGTTACATAAAGAATGCTGAAGAACTGTCAGATTTTACAGCATCTTTTCTGTAACAATTTAAAGCATTCCCATCATGAGCATAAGGTGAAATCCTACCTTTAGATTTCCAGTCAGTACAACATGACTTCCAGCTCTTGTGTTCCAGCCTGGCCTTAGAGCAGCAATTTCTGTGCAGAATGGAGTACCTGCAGAGTGGGTTTAGCACCTTTGACTGCACTTATCTGAATAGGCAGTAAATCTTTATGAGCATGAAGGTAGTGATGTTGCCTTCCTCCCCTGTCAGGGTCTCCTTTACAGACAGGAGGAATAAACTACAGAAATTTGCATCTAGGAGTTTCTTGGGATGAATTAGCCCAGCCTAAAGTAGATTAAAGTAACTAGTTTATATATGTTCATCTCTACAGTCACAGGAGTAGAATGCATAGGAAAAGCTAGGCAGTGTAAAATGCATTTTGGCTGTGCCTGCTGGTGTAATGCCCCTGGGACTGAGTGTTAATTCACCCTGCAGAGTCAGGAGGCCTTGCTGGCTCCTTAATGTGTCCGACATGGAAGCAGCAGACCTCTGACACATTGTTTCTTACCAAAAAACAGTGTTGAAATGGAAGCTTTTGAGTTGCATACCTGGATATAAATCAGATGTGTGTAATCACTCCAGTTGGCTGCTTTGGCAAAATAAAATTATTTTGATAGGGAAAGTAAACAAAAACATCTCTAGAAGAGCAGCTGCACTCAGCATATCTGATACCACTATTTAAAATGAAAATTCAGGCATAATTTTGCAAGTTATAATGATCACACCAAGTGACGTTAATGGAAGTAAATATGATCTGACCTTTCTCAGGAGACCTCACTTGCACTTGCTTATACATTGCCAAGGAAGCTAGAGGCAAACTAGCTGCCTGTCTTGTCTAACAGTTCAGCACAGAGGAGGTCTCACCACCCCAACACACCACTGCTCCTTTTCTCTGTAGAAATAAAAATACACCATATAGATATGTACCTGTGTGGGCATGTATCTTTCTACTTAGTAAATACACTGTCTTGCAAAAGACATGGCAACATGTGGAATATAAACCATTTTTCTGTGAATATTAAAGTTATAAATTATAAGGCTGGATTACATCACGTTTTTTTAAAAAGCCTGAAATATTCTCCACTAAAGGAAAATCATGTTTACTTTAGTGTTCTTTGTGATGAATTATGAGAAGAGAAAGTGCTTTTTAATTAGATTAGATTGCTTCATGCAGTGAAAATTACTCTTTATTCACATCCTGATCCTGTCTCACATTTTTGCTTTAGTTTCTGAAAACAGATGTTTTATGTCCAAAACTGACAGGCTATATTAATAGTTTCTGAACAAGTTGTGATGCAGCATTTCTCACCACATACAAAGCCAGTTCCAAAGAAAGATTTCCCCACTTGCCCCTGTAGTGACTTTTGGGGCACAAACTTGCCACAAGTTAGGAATTCTAGCTTTATTTCTATTAAATGTTGATGATTGTTATTGCAAACATTTTTTTATTAAATTAACTAATTACATCCTGAGAAGAGTATATTTTAAGGAGACTTGAGGGGAGAATCATGTCTCTGTGTTTGTCACAGCTACAGCTTTTGCCAGTTGTATTGTTCTACTGTCATAAATACTGACTAGATAATGTTTTTCCTTCTTCTTTTACAGTCAGTCCTGCTTGATATAAATGAAGTGGTTGGTATTGACTTTCAATTACATCAAGCTTCTGACTACAGTATCTTTCTCCTATAATTTTGGTAGAAATAGGCTGTTGAGACAGAAATCCTTTTGCAATATACATTGCAGTATGTTGTTGGGGCCATGATGAAGGAAATTAGCAGCAGGAGTAGTACAAACTAGATCAAAATGCATTTTGCCCCTATTGATGCAGTGCAGGCTAATATTTTGCAAGTGTGGAGTAATCAAAGGGAAAAAATCAACAACTGTGGTATCCTGCCTCTGCATGTAATGTGATATGCATCAAATGGCAACAGCTGAAGGAACAAATCCAAAACTACCCTGAAACACCATAGCAACCGACCCCTCACAGGCACAGCAGGAAGGGGGGTTTGCCATTTCAAAATAAAAATGGCTTTGAATGACCTTGTTTGTTCAGTGCTTACTTAAAATGTGATGGTTGCAAGGAAATCAAAAGATATTCAGTGTGTTGTACAATGTATGCTCTAAGTCTGAGCTTTAGGAAACTGCAGAGAAAGAAAAGATTGTGGAAAATGCTTAAATATTTGGATACCATGGATCTGTTTATGCAGCAGGATAGAGGATCTGTTTATGCAGCAGGATAGAGGTACTGTTTACATATTATCCTTGGAATGTAATTACAAGAATGTAGGATCTTGGGAATCAGAAGTATGTCTCTGTTCTGTAAGAAAGGTGAAAATTATAGTGCTGTGTCTATGAAATTTAAAAGTAATTTTGTATACACATTTTGTTCACAGCAGGGATTTGAGTAGTATTTTCATGCCAGCTCCTACATTGCTTCTAGAAAGGTTTTATGGCAGAGAACAATGCTTTTCAATAAAATACAGATTTCACATCTGGTGCAGCTAATATATACTGTACTGAAAAACTTCCTTGATGAGTTACATCCACTTAAAATAAAAATACTTTTTTCAAAATAGCACATGCTGTATTTCTTCTGGAAATTTACCCTGCACGGATGAACCACATGGATTACCATGGCTCTTAAGGATACCTTTTTTGTTTTCTTTTAGAATGATTTATATATAATATTTACAGAATGTTATGATTAAAAAAGAGGCTAACCTAGACCTGCAAATAAGTCATTTAAAGTCTGTTAGCAGGAAGAGTAATGTAAATTGTTATGTACTGTCAGATTGACCATGGAGATGCACCATCTGAAGCAAACAATGATCCCAGGCCAACACCAGCAGAAAATGGAGTAAATTACACTGCCTCTCTTACACCGAAACCAGCAACTCAGGTTGTCCACAGCCAACCAGCACCAGGTAAAAAAAAAAACAGAACCAAACAACAAGGGTCCTATCTTTCTCAAATTAATTTTTTATGTGCTTTGCATTTAAAAATGCGGGTGGTTTTGATGTTTGTTTTGTTTTTATAAAAAAGGGAGAAACTTTCCCACTTCTTTAGTGTGTTGTCAGAGTTGGTTGTCTTCAAATATACAAATATCTCATTTAAGAGTTGCTTTTGTGGTGGAAGTCAAGTACATTGCAAACAAGTTAGTTTGCTGTTTCTTGTTGTTGCATGTGAAGGAATCTCTTTTTTATATAATTTATGCATATAATTACATATTACTTTACAAACAAAATCTTAGATGCTGAATATAATCTGTATTGATATGTCTGTGATAATAAATGCTTGCTCTGCTACACTATTTATGATTTATGACTGCATAGGCTTGATCTGACTGAATTCCAAGGAGCTCAATTCGTCCTGTGTATAGAAAATAACACAGAGCAGTTCTGTTAACCATCAGCCTATTACCACTTAAATGCCTCACATGAGCAGTGTTAGTGAGTTCGGTAACATTCTCCTCATAAGTAAGACAACACTCAGGTGGGTTTTCAGAAGGTTACCTTTTCGTGGTTGCTCACGGGATCGGTGGTGTCTTCCATGTCACTTCTCTTCTGCTCGAGAGATGAGTTTTCTCAAATGATTGATAAATGCCCATGTCACTTTATTTCTGGTGTGACCTTCCATGTTTTAATATGCAGTCAGGCAGCAAATAATGGCTGTTGCTTTAAAATATTTGGAATCAGTCATCTCTTTTATCTCTAGGTTCGGTGAAAGCACCTGCAAAGACAGAAGATCTTATTCAGAGCGTCCTTACAGGTAATATAGTTTATGCTGCATGAATGATGCACTGTTTTTTTTCAAGAGAAACATATTTTTGTAGAAATAGGGCATCTGGATTAGATATTTCTTTGAGTGACTAGGACTGCAGTAACTCATAGAAAATATTTATTCATGTTTTCTTTCTCAGCATTGAAGTTATTAAATGTTTGAGCACATGTTTCATGCCAGCAGGGAATTATTTAAAAATATTCCATTATTGTATTTTCACATGTATAACATTAACATCTAATGCAGAGAAGAGACTACTGTTATTATGAGAACAGAAACTAAATTTGCTCTGAATATTGTGAGTGCTGGTGAAACCATTTTATCTTCATTAGCCTTGCAGTGTTCCCATTGCTCCTACAAAACTGAAATTACCATTACAGTAAGACAATTGGCCTGCTTGTTAGCATCCTACTGTTCAATTGGGAGTCATGTCCCCTCCTGCTTGGAGCTAGAGTTCAGATTGGAAGTTTCATAACTCAGTTTGTTTTGCAGTCATTCTTCTACATTAGAACCCAGAGCACATCCAAATCTTGTGTAGGCCTACAGTTAGATGTGGAAAACAAGTCAGACACACTACCTTCTGCATGGTGATTGCATCTCATTCAGTCTTCCTCGTGTGCATCAGAAAGAGGGTTACCTAGATTGTGGAAGTACTGCTGGCCTCATGCAGTTGGTCTGTTGCCTGGGAAGGGGTCTTCAGTCTGGTTTTCCCAGAGCTGTGACCCCAGATCATGCTAAGTCATCATTCCCTCTGGCACATTTTTATTCTTTTTTTTTTTTTTTTTCTTTTAAATTGCTGGCTTAGAGCAAGCTTGTGGAGGTCAGGCTAGCAGTGCCTGAGCTTGAGCTGTGATCTGGGTTTGCAGGCTGGAACGTCATAGCTGTTAGAGTGACAGCATTGGAGTGTAGTTCTCAGCATGTAGCTATCAGTTCTTTGCTGGACTGGCAGTCATGACTCCTCTGATGCAGTATCTCTATCAAAAAGAGAGTGAAATCTCTCCCTAGATTTTGTGGTGACACTAGGACAGGTGTCTTTAGCCAGTGTCTGTGTCAGGGCAGGAGAACAGGCAGCTGAAGCGCTGTTTGTGAAGGGGGTTTACGTATCAGTATTTTCTGTAGCCCATCCAGAGAGAAGGGAGGCTTGAAGTGATTGTACAGTGGGCACAAAAAAGATCTGTGGTCAAATTTATGTAAGATCATGTTTTTGTATGTTGGGCTGATGGGAATCTTTTGCATCTGAAAGAAAGTCCACGGTTTTTATTTGCTACATATCTTGCTGGTCTGAATTTTCATCTTACATCTTATCCTTATACCAGTTAAAATTGCTACAGTATTCTCAATCTGGTTATCTTATCTCCAGATAAGCCTGCTCAGTTTGCACTAGCACGTTTCACTCACCAGCAGTAAACAAGCATGCTTTGTTTCATTCCTGCTAATGGCATTTCCTGGCTTCTCTGATTTAAATCATACGCTGCAAGAAAATTGAAGTGGCTTTTTTTGTTATCGTTGTAGAAGTGGAAGCACAGACTATTGAGGAACTAAAACAACAGAAGTCTTTTGTTAAGCTTCAGAAGAAGCATTACAAGGAAATGAAGGACCTTGTAAAGAGACACCACAAGAAAACCACTGACCTTATCAAAGAGCACACCGCAAAGTACAATGAAATTCAAAATGACTACCTGCGACGAAGAGCGGTTTTAGAAAAAACAGCAAAAAGAGACAGTAAGAAAAGGTATGTTGACCATAACTTTCCTGTTCTTGGTATTGGAGATTAGTATTTCCTGTTCTTCATACTTTACTCAAGTCCTCTTTTATAGTATACAGTTATTATGGAGGTGACATTAGAGCACAGAAAAAACATCGAAAGATTCCTAGGTAAAATTAAGTCAGGGTCTTTGATATAGAAATGATCAGATAAAGTTCCTTCCCTGCTAGAGATGTGCTGCTTCTTTGCTAGAAGCTAGCTAAGTTGTTCACCATGTTACACCTCTTTTCCTGAAAATGAGGACATGCTTGGGACATTCCCTTCTCCACTGGTATGAGTAGGTGACAGCTGCACTGGCAACAGTAAGTAGTATAACGGCAGACTCTGAGAGGGGGCATCTCTTATATCTTTGGACAGTTCAGGAACTGGTCTGCAGCGCAAAAGCACTCAAACCTATTTAGATAAAATGTTTTATTTTCCCACTCAGGTCAATTACAGTATGTTTTATCAGAGCATTCCATCTTCTCCCATGCTGACCTCTTGGAGAAGCCATATCAGTTCCATGGAAACTTCTCTACACTTAATAATACAGCTTTGTAATGTAACTCCTTTTCCAAGCAAGGAGAGTTTCTTGAAACCAGTCCACATGGTCACCATGCCCATATTAAGTAATTGGTGTATTCAGGGCCACCACACTGGTGTGGCTGGTGGTGGAAGAAACCCAAGTGTCAAAACAGGAACAAAACTTAGTCCTCTTTTATGCTATTTATGGGCAAAACAAATATTCTGATTTGGGAGATGAAGAGCATTGTCTCCAAACTTAGAGTCCTGGAAAAATCCCGTGCTCAATAAGGCATCAGATGTATAATTAGGTGAAAGAAATATCTGAAATGTAATAGTGCCTGACTACTGCTTAAATTCTGATTGATTCAGACCACTTGGGTATCTTGTCATGATTGCTTGGCTTTGTCTCTGCATGCACATGCCTTCTGTTTTACATCTCTTTCTAAATCTTGCATTGTCCCATCTCTTATGTGTGCTGATGGAATTTTTATGTTGTTTTGGTAATAGTAAAAAAGGAGAGCTGTATTGATCAATTTAAATAGTCTTAACAGTCTTTGCATTTCAATCTTTCCACAATTATTGGCTTGTTCATATGGTAAGGAACTGTATGTTTATAAAGATCAGTTCTTAACTCCTTACCAAACGTATGCACACAATTGGTGTCTCACATGTTACAACTTAATGATACTCAGGTAGAGGTACCCTTCTAAATGTTTATTTTTCCCATTACTTCAGCTTTCCCACTTTAACCTTTTTTTAAAAGTAATTAGATAAGCATAAAAGTCCTTTAACATTTACCTAAAATTGATATGGCTGTAGCCCTTACATATGAAGACTCTGCATAAACATTAAAAAAATACCTGACAGTTTTTGGTTGGAGATCATCAGAGAGAAAGGCTCCAAGCATGCTCTGTCTGCTGACCTTGTTGGTAGTACCTCTTACGGGAAGTGACTGGGATTCAGGCCATAACTTGTCCCCAGGAAGGAGTTTATTCATTTAGACTTGCCTGATGACAGAACGTCATTTGGCTTAATAAGAGCTTAACACTCATAATATGTCAATGTTCAGTTGGCCTTCACTGTTGCCAGTTTTCAGGCTTCCAAGTTCTGTGCTTGAGTTTAACAAACTCCCTTAATGACTGGTTGTCAACCACACACACAGTGTTTATCTGCTGTATTTTCTATCATCAGTGTGTGTGACAGTGGCAGACAAAATAGTGTCTTCTTTCTTTTCTCTAGCATATTCTATTCAAATTTAAACAAAATTAATTAAACAGAAAAAACAAACTGAATACATAAATGACTCATTTATCCTTGAGTAAAAAGGAATTTGTTGGGTTTTTTTTTTTATATCTTTATGATCTGACCATAAATCATTCATAAAATCAGGCAGTAAAACCCTGCAGTCTGTTATGTGGAGCTGTCACGGTGATACCAGAGATCAGAACTTCTATGTGCAGATACGGAGAGATCTGAAGGTTGAATTTTAAAAGGGAGGAATATGTTTTTTAGGGATTTTCAAACTTGCAAGTACATATTCTCTCAAGCGGCAGACTTCTAATAGAATACTGTGTCCCAAGGAAAAAGGTGATTTTTGTCATTTTAAATTATTACTGAAGCTGTTTGTCTGCAACTGCAAATTAAAAATCACTGCTTCATCAAGAGCCCCCATATCAGACTGCCATATAAATGTGTTGTCTCTGGTCAGAGACAATCCACGTTTCATGTCGTTGCTAAAATTGTGCCAAGATTCGGTAAAACCATTGTCAGTAGGAAGTTGAAAGTATTTATTTATACACATGCACAAGTACTTTCCTGGTCTTTTTCTGAAAGTTCTTTACTGTTCATGCCCCTTAAAAGACAGTCTTAGTATTTTAGCCAGCATTCAAAAATGGGCCTTATTTCTTTCTCCCAGAAATACAAGAGGAATGTTAGCTTTAAAATATATAGTGTAACGGCATAATACGCTGACTTTAATATTCATTAATGCTGTCTTCTGGCTCTGTATTTAAATTATCCTCACCCACCACACTGACACCACTTAACCTCTTCACAGAATATTCAATTAAAATAAAAATAGAAGAAAGAAAAAGAGGCTACCTTGGTTCGTATCCTTAGAGTGATGAAAGCAGCTTCACATTATTTCAGTTGAAGTTACTCTAATTGACAGCAACTGCAAACTTGAACCTGGGAGAGAAAAGAGAGGCAGACAGTGTAGTTCTCTGCATTCTAATCTCTGCAAATTTCCCAGTAGCCAACTCATTTTTCTCAGTGTTGGCCCTCTCCGTTCAAGGTTTTGCTGTTTTGTCCATCTCATCCACTGTTCTGAGGTTTCCCAGGCAACTGATTTAACTCTGAGTACAGCAGTAAATGTAGCAGCAGAGCAGGGACATGGCAGATTTTTTTTTAATGTTTTTCTTGGGTTTGGTGCAGTTGAGTGTCATCATGTCTCCTTTCACAATTATGCCTCTCCTTCCTTCTGTCTTAAAAGCAAAACTCAAACCAAAACAAAGCAGTTCCGTAGTGTTGCTCTTTAGCATTCTCATAATATTTTCACTGTTCTCCTCTGTGCTACCATTCTGACGTTTGATCCCTGCTGGGGTGTAAACTGTCATCCTAAAGTCAGCAGTCCATAGGGCAGTTTC
>VXBZ01005662.1:1079628-1179301 GCA_013399135.1 Heliornis fulica | reverse complement strand
AAAAAAAACAAAAAAACAAAATAAAGGGATGTTCATACTATTGTATCTATTTTTATAAACTCAGATGTAAAGTTATGCTCTCAAATTTGTTGTGAAGTATATGCAAGGATGGCTGGGTTTTCAAAATACTTAGGATTCATTATTTCTGCTGAGGACTGGGCAGCTTTGAAGTTCAAGTTACTTGTCTGGAAGTGGATAAACAAGTTCCATGGGCATCTGTTTATGGAAAATCTTGGCAGATGCATTTATAGCTTGTTTCACACCACCATGATGGGTTAATAAAATGAGGTTTAAATGCAATAGCCATCCCATTAATAAACCTTTAATACTATTTTTTTCCTAAAAGGTGAAGCTATTTGACTTAGTAGAGGTAAAAGTATCTTCTGGCCTTATATGTGGTGCTGAGAAACTTCTCAATGGGCTACATACAACCAGCTGCCTTAAAAACAAGGATTAAGTATGGGTCAGTGTGGCCATGACTAGTGACTTGCACCTTGGTGGTTTGTGTATATCTTTGCAGATCTGAAACAGGCAGCCCAGACCACAGTTCTTCAACTATTGAACAGGAATTAGCTGCACTCGACTCTGAAATGACCCAGAAGCTAGTTGAGCTGAAGGAGAAGCAACAGCAGCAGCTGCTGAACCTCCGACAAGAGCAGTATTACAGTGAAAAGTACCAGAAACGAGAGCACATTAAGCTGGTACGTGTCTGACATCATCCACTTGTCTTTACTGATCTCAGGATGAGTGATGAAAACAGCATGACATAATCAAGTAGGGCTTCCTCTTATAACAAAACCATATCAGAGCTTGATGTTCCTGTGGTCTGCTGCTGGTCTGTTGTGTCACTTTGTCGCCAGCACTCAGAACAACTCAAAAGGCTTTGAATGGAAGGCAGAAAGGCAACAGAATTTTTGCTAGTGCTAATGCAAAGTGTTCTTACCTCTAATTAATACCTCTGTTTACTGCAGCTTTTGGGTGGTGTTCTTATTTTGTTCTGCCACATTTTTAAACATACAACACTCAAGGAGGCAGGATTAGCTGGAACATAAATTGAAACGCCATGGAAATAAATAAATGGAAGAATATTCAAATATTCATCAGAGCACAAGTCTGGGCCAAAGTGTTTCTGTTGCAGAAAAATACTTTAAGGGGATGCAGGACACAGTTTGTATATGGTGAAATATTTTGTGTCCATAGGTCCAAGACAGCTTGTGTTTTAACAGCTGGAGTTTGGCTGGCAACTACAGAAGGATCATAGGTCCTCTGAGCTGAAATAAAGTAGCTTGGACAGATGGCAGCTGATATTGATGGGTATTCTCAGGCAGGAAGGAACATTTTAAAGGGTGTTATGGGAGTGCAGACTGTTTCTCAACTCCAGACAATCCTCTCAAAAATTTTTTTCTATTTTATGATGTTTCGTCTCATTACTGTTGGGCAAAGTGTTTTGTCTTCTCTGCCCTGCCTCCAAAGCTCCTCTGAGCAGGTCAGAGGAGTGATATGCATCGATATCACTCAGCAAGGCCTTTCCACAAATTCATTCCCATGAATCATAGCATGGTGCTGCAGTTCCCAAGCAGTGCCCTGTTAATCACCAGTTGCGTGGGAATCACTTCAGCTTTACCCAGCAGGAGCTGCTCCAAGGGTGGGTGTGTGGATGCGATTACCTGTGCTGCAAGGAGAGGACTCACATTCAGGTGGCAGCTTCTCCTGAGATTTTCATTTTCCTGTAAACAAATCATTCTGGACCCACATAGTTTCACTTATATTATAAACTAGTTCATTTCTTGTTGCTAAATGGGATATGGAGTTTTTCATAGCAGAGTTACATGTACAGCATAGTCCAGAGTTACATGTACAGCATAGTCCAGTTAGGTGGTGTCAGGATAAATTCATACTTTCACACAGAACCTTCAGACAGGTTTCCCTCTGAGCTGTGCAGGAGTTAATATTCTGGTTAAAATATACTTTGCAGCCCAGAGATTCTTTCTGATGTCCTTCTTTTGGAGGAGAGCCTATTGTCGCTATCTGCTTTTATCTAAGGAATGAAAAGCAGGATCAGACTGCCAGTCATTATTATACATTCTCCGGTTCATCATCCAGAGATGATTATCTTACAGAATCAGATTTAAACTAGAGGGGGTGATCAAACCAAACCGGTTCCATTTCCCACTTTAATCCCATGTTCTTGGAGCTTGCACACAAACCCTGTCTGTGTGTCCTCTCATTACAACACAAGCATGCCCTTTGTTAGCAGTTCCAGCACAAGAGAGATTGGTCCCAGCCCTGCACAGCAGATTTCAAACCAACAGCTCAGATTTTTTAGAATCCAGTATTCTGTGATCAAAATGTAGGTTATGCTTATCTATGCTTAGCTTTCTTAGCATCATGCATGAATTTTCAATATCCACCTGACTGCCTGGAAATCCAAGCTGTTCCATGTAATAATGCTGAGAGAGGAATGTTTTCAGCACTCAGAGAGAGCCTTGAATATTCAGGCACCCAGGAATTGAATTTGTCATTTGTGTTGCATAAATTCAGTTTGGGACCATTTGTGAGTTTTCACAGGCATTTTAATTCCTAGCAAAGGTAAAATCTAAAAAATATGTTTTGATTTTACATTTAATATTTTGAGACTATATCACCTTGATGTACTGAGAAGTAGTGGCTTCTAGGTTGGACATGTACAAGATTGGCTGAACTGTGCAAGTTAAGACAACATTTACTCCAATAAGAATGTTTACTGGGTTTTGATCATTGGTAATTAATCAGCAAGTTGTATAATTCCCATGTCTGCTACAGACTTTTGAGGAAACTCAGATGCCTGTATGATACTTAGCTGAAAATACATGTTTCTGTTTCTTGGGATTTTTTTTAGCTTATTCAGAAGTTGACAGATGTAGCAGAGGAGTGTCAGAACAGCCAACTAAAGAAACTGAAAGAAACTTGTGAAAAGTAAGGTGCTATTCCTCTTATAATTGACTACTGCTGTCTGTGGGTTTCATGTAAATGCACTTTGAACTTGCCTTTCTATATTATGCTTTAGGGAAAAGAAAGAGTTGAAGAAAAAAATGGACAAGAAGAGGCAGGAGAAGATCACAGAAGCAAAGTCCAAGGATAAAAATCAAATGGAAGAGTAAGTATATCCATGGATCCATATCCATGTTATGAGAAGACAGAAAATTTTTCTCAACTAGAAAATCAAAGAAAGGTCTTGAACCTAAGTAGAAGGCAGCTTTTAGTCAGGCTGTTAGCCTCACCAGAGCAGTGGAGTCCTCCTTACTTCCTCTGGTACTAATTTAATTTCCTGTGACTAATCTCATGTCCTGTTCTGCCAGTGTTGAGAGCCTGGGTCAGCTGCAAAGGTCCTGATGTGTGGTGTAGGGATATGCCCAAGGGTGGTGTGATGGAGTGATTCGCTGAGATGCTGTTAATCCAGACACTATTCCTCTGAGCCTAAATAGATTTAGTGGCCAGTTCTGCAGGGTTTGATTTCACCTTAACTTAGCTTTTTATTTTTGAGTTATCTTTTTATCTTATCTCTGCTAAAGCTGGTCTCCAGAAGAAATAGCAGCAACACACTGGATTTTTTGCTCTCCTTTTGTGATAAATTCCCCTCAGATGCTGTGTGACTGTTGTTCAGTGCACAGTTAGTTTGGGTGGAAGAGATGAAGGCTGAGCTCCTGAGAACAGGGACAGGAATATTAATTTCAGTTATGCACCACCAGACAATACAACCTCTAGTTGTGAAAGTTGATTATATTCTTTCCAAGGACACAGTATCTAGGTTTGTTTGTCCTCCTTCATTTGTTTTGGCAAGCAGCTCAAAAAGAAAATGGGGAATTTTAATCTTGCACTTTTTGCGTGGATATGCTTGTTATCAGTCCTTAGTAACATTTAAGGACAGTTAAAAACATAAAAGGTACAAAACCAATCAAACAAAAAATAAAATCCAGTATATCTGTGTGTTACTGTGTAACAATGGCACAAATGTTTGAATTTCTACAGGTAAAAAGGTTTATACAGGTTTTGGAGCCTCTCAACATAGAATCTGTGTATTTGATAACACTGAAGGAAGGTCTCACACACACACAACTGTATCAGATGTTATAGAATTTTAATAACCTAAAAAAGGATCACCGGATGACAATAATTGGTGATGAAAAAAAGGGAGAAATACTTAATATCGTTATGGCTGGTAAGAGGGCATGGAAGTCACATTAGAGATAAGTAGTCATTATGAAAATGTTATAGCAGTAAAAATCAATTGCAGTCGGAAATGATTTGCTAAGAGGTTAATGAGACACTAGTGAGAAAGGCTCAGAAACAGGCTGGAAATTATTTTTTATTTTCCTTTTATTTGTTTCTCATTTTTCCCAAGGGCTTTCCTGTGCCAGGCATTTCGAAGTGCCCTTGGGAAAGGTGAGATGGGAACTACATGGGAAATTCAGCTTTCCTCTGTCAAGTGACACAGTTTGTCCTTTCTCACAATAGGAAAGAGAATAGCGAGGCCTTCTGGTGAATCCCTTCAAGTCATCCAGGCTAGGCTGACATTTACTTCAAGCTTTTACACAAATTTGGGAAAGAGTACTGCATAGAAATAATGCATTTTATTAATCATTACTTAATTCTTCTGATTCCTACATGCACCCAGGGATTGTGTGATTTCCTGAAAACATAGATTTTAGTGCCCCCCTGAATAGTTAAAAATTCCCATAATTAGATTTCAGAGTGTTGTCTGAAATCTGGTCAAATCAAGTATTTACAGACAGTTACTTTATGTGCCTTTTTTCCTTTGGGGATCTCTTCTTCGGCCTTTAGCCAAGGATTGATTGCCTCACAACTATCTCATCAAGTCACTTCGACTGTTTCCTCCAAGTTCCGCTTTATGTGGTTTACACAGCTGGGGACTGAAGTCACGTCTGCCCTGCTCTTTGTGGGAACTTTGCCATCGCCTCCGAGATGACACCATCAGAGTCTGCTCTCTGACAAAGACTACTTCTCTACTATATAATGTGCCACAACGTGGCAGTGTGTATCTACCGATGTTCTTGAGCTCTCCTAGACTGACATTTGAGCTTTAAGAAACGACGGCATCACTTTGAAGATGTAGCGGTGCCCTATGGGAAAGCCTCTTGTGAACGAGCAGTGGGGTTGTTGTGGTAGGTCAGGGAGAAGTCTGAGCCCTTCATACAATAAAGATGCAGCCTGTTACTAATACACAATCCAGCAAGTGGATGTAAGTTAAACAGGGAGATCTGTGTGTTCAAAACATAGCCTTACTTATTTTGTAAGGAGTCAGTGGGGGGTGAAAATCTATCAGTTTGATCTTATTGACGGTAATAACTTGTTGATTGCTTCTCCCCAGAGAGAAGACTGAAATGATTCGATCGTATATCCAGGAGGTGGTGCAGTACATAAAACGGGTATGTCAGGCCATGTGTTTATTTTCAGCTTTGGAGGGTAGAATGTTAGCTTCCATATTTTGTATCACATTAAACTGCAGATTCTAAGTGTTGGTATAAAGATTCTGCAGGTGCTGATCTTTGCTGAATGTGGTGTAGACTTCTCTTCACATTCCAGGTAAAGGAACTGACATTTCAGACTGGTCTTGATTGATCGTTAGTGCAAAGATGGTTCTAAGAGGGGCAGATTTTAATAGAATTAAAATTTCATATTTGAACATTCTGTGTTTATTCCTGGAAAATGTAACCATTTTTTTAATTGGCTTGCCTGAATACAAAGATCACATAAGGGACTCTGAAAGTCAATAAGGATTTAATTGCAGAGTATATTTTGCCTTCATTACGTTTTTACAGTTACTGCAAAGCAAAAAACCCATTCTGTGAGCTCTGTAAATACAAGTTAAATGAATCTCATCAGCTCTTTGCTTTTCTGAAGCTATAGGTGGTTTACACTGGGCTGAAAGCATGCACCACAGTGTTTTGCTGTGTGAAATCACTATGGAGCACATGAATTTTTTCTGACTTACAGTGCACAGAGAGTTCAGTCCAAAAGTTGGCACATTTTTGCTCACACAGGCCTTGATTCAGGGAGCAACCAAGAGAGTTACCAAATCAAGTATGCATAATTCCTGTTGAAGTCAGGCACATGTCTGAGCACTTCATTAAATGTGTCCCAAATTTTATCAGTGTGTTACTTCAGTCCTGTAGGATGCAAATCCTCTTTTTCTGGGTACAGGGTCCATCTTTCCCAGCTCATACAATAAAAGTCAAACACAATAATAAGATTGCTTTTTAAATGTGGTATGCTTTTAATATCACTAGAAGTTTGCAGTAAATCGTTTAGACATTTCTGATTCTAAATCCCATGTCTGATACCTGAGAGACATTGTCCACATACAAGTACTAGAACAGCTGTGCTCAGGATGCTTGTGATAACGGTGGGTGAGTTTATATTATTTGTAATAACTGGATGATAACATTTTAGTTCCAATGGGTGAAATATTTCTTGGGGATGAGATGGGCAAAGTTGAGGATACACAATCTCTGAAAAAAAGATTCTCTGCTTTTTTTTTTTTTTTTTTGTACAGCTAGAAGATGCTCAGAGTAAAAGACAGGAGAAACTTGTAGAAAAACACAAGGAGATTCGTCAGCAAATACTGGATGAAAAGCCTAAGGTAAAGAGTTTTTGAACAATGTTATACTGCTAGAAAATGTCCTTCAGGAAAGAAAGTGTTCCTAGCAGGTAGGCTGATGTTTAAAGATGAGAAAGTCCATTCATAGCATCATAGCTACTGTCTCTTAATACTCAGGATGAAAAAAGTCAAGTAACAGCCTGCTAAGCAGCACCACTTCAAGTCCAGATGTCATATAATGGGGTTTATTTTTTAGCATGCCTGTTGTTAAAACGCTGTGGGTGTAAATGGTGCTCCTGCCCAGCAGAGTGTGCCCTTCACTCTCTTGTGCTTCAGCAGTACAAAACCAAAACACAGTTTACATTGAAATGAAAAAGAGATATCTTTTTAGCATGCTTGCCGCAGGTGTTTGTGGTAATTGCTGAGGCTATATTTTTGTGGAAAACAAATGAGTGCTTTCATAATAATAGTGCTTAATATTCTACATTGCTTGCTGGATTTCCTCTATTTGATTTGTTCATTCCTTCTACACATAATACTCTGAAATACAGTTTGTCATTCTAAAGATTATGGGCTGACTCTTGCTCCTAGTGAAGATGGAGGTAGTTTTTCCACCGACTTCTTCAGTAGAGGAGGTTCAGAGTCCTCCACTTGTACACTGTTTTCCTCTAGTAACACCTGGATAACGATACAGTCAGACTTCTGTACTGAGGGAGACTTGTTTTCAGCAGTTCATATCCAGATCTGATTCTTCACAACCCTGTGTCACCTCTGCATTTGTGCAAATGTGTGTTCTAGGCTTCACTTTTCATTTCTTGTCTGTGTCCACAGTCCTGTGCTTGTATTACATCTTGAATATTAGCATCAGGTGTCAGCTAATCAATGTTGTCTTGTCATTTCTGTGAAATACCTAGAGAATAAACTGGGCTGAGGGATGAACAGCTAGAAGTTTACAGTAATTGTTTGCATGTCTAATTTTTTTACTGATCTTTTAAAAGTTGCTTATAAATAAGCTGAAACTTTTGATGTCGTGGGCATCTGGGTGTAAAGACTGTACATAATCACATGTTTTGTATTTAGTGCTGTGGGATCATGAGCTTCTCAGGCACATGAACTGAAAAGACTGGAAATTGTTAGAATTATACATTATACATAATTCTAACACTGGATTTTCTTCAATATTTGGGCACTTGATTACTCCTCTGTGTCTATGTCCTTTTTTTTTTTTTGAGTTTTCTTCATTAATTTACCAATTTACTGATAAGCAGCATAAAGCACTGAATATTTCTCACTCGGGACTTGAGGTTGCATTTTGAAAGATTGTGCTGGACCAGTAGTTTTAGACTCTTCCATCAGCTGTCCACATGCCAAGCATTAGGTCATGGCACAGAGCAGCTCCAGACCCCTCATCTTCCCCTGCATCTGGCCATCAGTTACAGCACTGTAGCAATCAGCCCTCCTCAGCCAGTGCTCTCATCCTCCTGAGGTAACCTTCTGCAGTAATGTGCCTTGCAGGGCCTGGCACCATGTTTTTCGTCCTTTCCCACATTCTGAAATGGGCAGACTTGGCTGAATTTCTGATGCTATGTGGCTCTTGCTGGCATGAGAGGATTTAGGCAAAACATAATTACTCATTTTACTAAGTCTCTTTTTTTAAATGTTTTGCTTCATGTTCATATTTCATATCCATATTTGCTTCCTTGGTGGCAAGGCATATGATATAAAATAGATCAAGTGATTTCCCAGCTGAGAAGAACTGTTGTATTTTATGCAAACAGCAGCCTTTCTAGGGGTGGCATTTTTTAACAGGCTAGTCTCTCGTGCTTCAGTATTCAAACACCCACTAAAATTTATACTAGCTGTGGTAAAAGGGTTTGCTGGCAGTATCAACTCAGCCTCTAAACGAAGAGTTTAATATATTAAGTGGGAAAGAATTTTTAGTATTTTTACCAATAATTCCTCTGGAGAGAGATTTGCCATCATCAGTCACTGTCACTTGGTTATTTATTACTGACTCAGAGCTCCTTGTGTTGTGGCTTTGTGCACAGAGCTCTGTCATAGCCAGGAAGAAGATAATTTCTTGAAGTGTTGGCCAGCAGACTGCCACACCAGTGAGATTTTTGAGGTTGTGTTTTGTTTTTTAAAGTGTGAGTGTGCAGTTTCTTTTGCTGTTTGTAGGTCACCAGAGGAAAATATCCCTTCACGTGCTGACATTTTAGACATCTCTTAGATACTACACAAGCTGGATGCAAATTAGTTCCCTGTACCAGAGACAGAGGACATGCTTTTTGTTTAAAATACCCTGTGTTTAGATGAAAGTGCTTAGCTCAGAACTGATTTGCACCCTTTAAACTCTGCCTCTCCCTCATATATATAATCTCTTTTTAGTGTTTGAATGTCAGACTGTTTTCAGCTTTCATTTCCAGGGCTATTGTGTAACAAAAAGGGTTTTTTCCTCATGTAAGAGTTGGAGACTTTACTTCCTGAACTTGTTAGGCAAAGGATTTGAAGTAGTTCTTCAGCTTCTGCTGAAATCAGAGTAGGCATAGGCTTTAACAGGCCGAAAATATCTACTGCATCGGCGTAAGTAATGAGGATATCTTTATGACAAGCTAATCTCTTGATGCTGAAGGAACTGGAAATCGAGTATTTTCATCAAGTCTGTGTGTATGGAAACAGGCCAACCACTCCCAGAAACATGTTTGGAAAAGGAGATTGTCACCTAATTAAGAAGTCAAATACTGAATGACTCTAGGCCAAAGATTCTAATTTGCCATTTTAGTGAAAGCACAGTGGAAACAAGGTTCATGTGCTGTCTTTTTTGTAACATATCACTACCAAGCAAGGCCATAGGTATTCTCTTTTCTCTCGCTCTTTTGGCAGCTTTATTATCAGCAACAACTTGTATTTTTTTTCTCCCCCATTCTCATTCTTTGTATCCTCCTCTTAGTCGTTGATACACGTTAAGCTGGTCCTGTACTGATCTTCTTTCCGTTGGGCATCTCTTCCGCAGGCTGCAGAGGGGAGGCTGGTGTAGAAACACGGCTCTATACACCTCAGTACTGACTTCTGTACCTTAGAGCAGTGTGTGAGCTTAGATCCTCCACTGCAGAAGTGTCTGGCACTCATTCTCTAAGTGCAGAAGTGTACATTGAGGATGGGTATGGTCATTGCAACTCAATTTCTTTCTCCTTGACAGCTTGTGCATCAAATTAAACATAAATCAAGTGCATTTCCTTCCTTCCACCCTGGTCTCCAATTTCATTGTAATTACAAAAATCGATACACGTGAGACATGACAAGGAATTAATTATTTTCCTGAGAATCGACTTGGCTACAGTACATAGACCTCAGCCTCCTCTAATTGAAATCATTGCAACTTTTGTTATTCATGCTCATGGGTCAGAGTTACACTTAAATCTCAATATAATAGTGGAGACTCCTGTGCTCTTGCAGTCGGCTCTAGCTTCCAGACAAGTTAACTGGACTCTTTTGGATTCAGTGGCCCATATTCTTACAGCCCCAGCTACTGAGGAAGATGTAACTCATGTGGTTCCGCGTTTTGTAGCCTACATTCAGGTTTCTGCTGACTCCTGCTGTTTCCAACCTCAGCTTAGCCAAGACCTGCCAGATGGCTCAGGCTTCGGTAGAGATGTGGAAAATGGCATTATTCAGGGTGAGGCTTTCTCTGTGGGAGAAGGTGCAACACATCTACATGTTTGCCATAAGATGTGCAGTCTTTTCTCTAAGTGAGGCATCTCTGTGGTCTTTCAAATGAATGAAGAGAATACAGCCTTATGATATGAAATTCCTTTTTTCCTCTCAAAGTATAATAAAAATAATTATTGAAGGTCATAAATCAGTTCTTGATAATGGAAAATAAAAGCATCTGATTCATTCTAACTCACTTTCAAAGAAAACACATTTATTATCTCTCCACTTGACGTGTTATTAATTGTTCCTAAGGGGAGTCAGCAATTATACATCAAATCAATAATTAATATTAGCGCTTTACCTGCAAAATTTATAGGGGCATAAAGTGATACATATTTGAGTTATAGAACAAGTAAATGAGATGCTGATCATTTACAGTGGTAAGCCTCTCATAACTCCAGCGTCACCTTTTCGTTCAATAGGGCTGGAAAGGACCACCGAGGTCTTTGTTCTCAAGGCTAGCTGTTTTTACAAGCAATCATGTAGCACATAAGCCTATTAAGGAAATAGTGCTGGACAACAACTCTTTCCTTCAGAATGTTATTTAAATGAAGATATATTGGAAACCCAGTGAATGGTTTCACAGATTTCTGATTGATGCTTTCTGATTTCTTAGGATACCCACAAATGCACCGACCTTTGCGAAGGTCACAGCTTGTCGTACGTGCTTTTGGTAAAACTTTTGTGGTCATCTTCATGCAGATGATGTTGAGTTAAATGGAACTGGTACTGACAGTCAGGGTCAGCAGAATCACCAATCCAACTTCAGAAAGAAGTCTAATACAGCAAATGCATTTTACAGCACTGTTAAATTTGATTTCAGTTAACCTCAGAGCTGAGCCACTCTATTAGCTCATCTGGAAGAGAGGAGCTCTTAGGAACTTTGATGACTATTCCAGTGTCCTTTGAGCTCACTGTATAACTCACAATAACAAGTCACTGTCCACCACAATCCCTTTTTTATCCTTTACACCTCTGTAGGAAGCCAAACTGTCTTTTGGGCTAGCTGCACTTAATTCAAACCCTTCCAAATGCATTCCAGTTCAGCCACAGGCGCCTATTCAAGAATTTCAGGGAAGGACTTTGGAGGAAAAGGTTATTTTAGTTTACTGAGCTGCATGGGCCTTTGCATTGCCTGGATTTGGATTGAATGGGGGTAAAGTTGCCCTCCCAAAGTAGTACTCAGACTCATTGCAAAAAGAGATGAGAAAAATGAGTTTGTAGCTGCTGCAACAATGGAAACGTTCTCCTTTTATTTTCTCCCTGTTAATGTAAAAATTCTTTCTTCTGATAGTTCATTCAATTTAAACATTGCCACAGTTTAAAAAGAAATCTCTTCTGGATCTGTGACTGCTCAGCTAAAATGACTTATGGCATTGTATGCCAAAAAAGCAGAGAATTAACAGGATTGGAGTAATTTACTGTTTGTTTCACTGTTCAGTTTTGGGTTTTAGTGCTTGTATATTCATCAGAGGGGAATAATAAAATGCTGCTCTGCCTCATTAAATGAGCAACGGCAGGGAGAAATGAATGGAATTTTTTTAGCCTCAGTGAACAACAAATATTTAAACAGAATATTTTAAAAAATAAAATATTCCAGTCCAAGATTTCTGAATCTCCCTGTGACTTCATCTAGCATCTTCCCACTTTTGGACCAGAGCTTGCATTGTAATTGAAGGATGTGGTTTTCATGGACTATTCACTTGAAGATCTTGGCACTTTACTCAGCACCTCTCAGCATAAAGTCCTAAGTGACAATCAGCCTAATTATCTAATAAGCTTTGAGTAGCTTAAACCCTGATGTTTCTTTAAATGTTTTATTAGAGCAATTGCTAAGCAGTCCCCAGTTGCAGAGTATTTTTTCAGGAAACTAGGGTTGTCTCTTCATTTCTGTTTCTCCCAATGGATAAACACTGCAGAATGCACTGTCAGCTTGTAAATTGAGTAGTAAATAATCTCACTTCACTCGTTAAAATGAAATAGGCTGACCTTTATCCTATGCCAGTTTTATACCAATAAAACTCCCTTAACTTCTGTGAAGTGACTAACTCATCACTAGGCCTGAGATCAAAAGACCATAGTCCAAATAACAGGATGCTCAAAGGATTATTTTCGATTAAGACCTTGCTTGCCTGTTTACATTTTTTCTTCATAAATCCACACTTGTAATGATGGTTTATTTTTCCAGCAAAAAATAAATATTGCAGTGTGATAAATGAATATCAGGTCACAAAAGATACATCTGACCATCTGAGGTGATATTCATTGTGCTAATTAAATATCTTCCAGTGTCAATCTTGCACAGACATGTGTCTTGGGAACACTGACTTTCGAATCAACAGAATCGTGTTTCCAGTGTGAATATGCAAAATGCTTTTAAAATTTAATGAATTCTAGTGTCACTTCCTGTAAATAAAAATGACACAAACTCTTTGAAGGAAGAATGTAAACATTAAGAAATATTTTAATGAACAAGACATGACAGAAAATATAAAAAATTTAGGTTAGAGTTTATTGAGAGTGGTATTTTTCTCACACTGATTGTTTTGCTGAAAATCAGAGGAAATTTGGAGGTTTATCTGGAGCTGCAAAAAAGGCAGAAAATAAATTACTAAAAAGGGCAAACTTTTTTCAGTTTGTGCTTGTGTAAATCAAAAGGAGTATTATGAAACTAGCAGAGTTGCTGGNGGGGGGTGGGATGTGGGGTGGGCACAAATCTGAGAATTCTTCCTGAAAAACAGAACCCTCAGTTTTTCTAGTTTACACAAATGAATCTCAGATAAGCACATGGCTCATAGCTCACTCTGACTCTCTGATTGATTAATTATTACTACTGATCAGAATTCCTCAGATTCTCTCCTTTCCTCAGTAGAAAGTACAGCTGCACCCAACACAATCCAGTCTTGAGACAGGGAAGAGCTGCCTGTTTGAGAGCCCTCTTTCAGCTTTCAGAGAGGCATCCAGCTTTGCATCCACCAGTGGCCACCATATACCTGGCAGCGCATGGCATCCATACTGCTACTCCTGCCAGGGCAAGCTGGCTTCTATAATATCATGAAGGTGTGGGATGGGAGGACACAGTAACCCAACTGGATATCAATAATAAGCTGTAAACATGTCACTATTTAACATTATACAGATAAAACTACACATGTCCCTGATTCATAACAGACTGCTGCAGTGCTGATCCATCAAAATGACAGCTCAGGACATGCTTTCCTGCAGTTGGGGACATTATGTCAGAACACCATCACTGTGTGCAAACAAATTCACCTGTCAAAAGCAAGAAAATTGCTTGCATTTGTACAGTAACTGATTTTACAGTACTGTACTGTTACTCTGATTCTCTTACAGGTTTTGAGTGAGCGGTTCAATTAAAGGGAGGAAAAGGACATCATAGGTTGCCATAAAATTGATCAGCTGTATATTAAACATTCAAAAGTATAAAATTATCTTTTCTCCCTCCTAAAGTAGACCTAACTTCTGATTTAAACATTTGTGAATAGTCAATTCTTCTCAAAAGAAGTGAACTACCTATGCAGAGAAGAACACAGTGGGTTTTACCATAGATTGAAGAGAAAACTGGGGATGTGACGAATCTATAGCTTCTTTCTGCAAAGTCAAGTTCAGGATGATAACATTCTAGAGAGTATGTAGTTTCTGCTGAAGATGCATACAGAGATGCATCCCTGTGCTGCAAGTGGATATGGATGGCAAGAAGAGATCAATAGCAAATAGTGTGACATTAAAAAGCCCATTGTCTGTTCTTTCAATTCACTTTCATCTCCATTATCCCATTCTCTGCTCAACTGTAGAGCACATCTGTTAGGTTTAAAGCAAAGTGCAGGGGTCCCTCAGGAACCTGTGCCCTGTGACCCAGTCCTGCCCTGTCTTTGGTTTAGTGCTTTCTGCAGCAAGAATTTCCCAAAGTGGGGACAGGGGCTTAGCAAGCTGTGAGGTAGCAAGTGGCTGTGAGGAAAAAGAGCATGAAGCTAAGTGGTGTGTTATCATTATTATCTCTGAAATAAAAAACAACTGAAAACAATATGAAAAAGTTGAAGAGGCCAGGGACTGCAAACATTTTGTGTCAGGATGTTGAGCTTGGACTATGCAATATTTAAACCTGACGAGAGAAGTCCCTGCTAGAAAGATAATCGTGATTCTGCAGAGGCAAATGTTTTGCATGCTAAATCTAAGTGAGGAACAGGGCACTGACAAGCTTTTGACTCCCCTTCACCTTTTCATGAGCTAGTCCAGTACTCTATGAAAATACAGTACAAAACATTAGCTAAATTATGTATGGTGTGTGTTTAAATGTATAGTGTGTATGAAGAGCACGGTAGCATATGCACACTTCAAACATCATGCTTTATATAACATCTTATACATGTTTGTCTCTGTGAGTCAGATTGAACGAGAAACACTGCAAAGGCAGAACCACCACATGCTCTTATGCAACTGCTTTCATCATTGAGTAACAGCAGCAACATATCTGTTAATTATCAGACCTTCAGTGCAAATGACAAATGACAAGAGATTCGGTTTGACACAGCTAATGGAAAAATGCTGAAAGAAATATTAATGCTTAGTGTGTGAACTCATTAGAGAGACGTTTTAAAATGCATGAAATGGGGAAAAAAGTGTTCCTTAATGATCGGAGAAATAAAGTCACTGGTCCTGCAAAGATTGTAGTATATGAGCAGCTTTGTACATGCAAGTCCTGTGTTAATGTAGTGCTTATGTGTCTGTACAGAATCAGTCTAACAAAAATAATACCAAGTTGGTAGGAGTGCACCTGGCAGTGCACGTTAAAGATGCAGGTTGCTTTTATTAGTACTCTTGTGCCAAGATGGGTGCTGATTTCATTGTGTTTACAGTAAGAGGCTTCAGGATGATAAATACACTAGTAGAAAGAGTAACAGAAATACCAAGATAGAATGAGAGTTTCAAATGTTTACATGGATTTAGAAGTGTGTTTAGAATCATGAAGAAAATCCTAATTCTGATGGAGGTTTTTGTTTGGCTTTAGAAACAACAATTTCTGCAACAAGAAAATGTTGGTTTGAGATGCAGTATCTTTCCCAGTAGTTTCTGAGTGCTGAGCTCAGTAGGGGAAAAAAAAACCCTGCACATTCAGAAGTGAAAGTGCATCCCATCTGTGGTGACAGGGAAAGCACCATCTCAGCCACATTTTGGCATGTACTTCCCATGCTACGTGGGTGCAGCTTTCAAGGCTCTGGCAGCGCTCCATAGTCACTAACAGAATAGCTGGGAAAGACGTTCCCTGGAAAGATTACTTTTCATTAAATTTCTCCAGTGACTCATTTTCAAAAAAACAGCATTTTCTGACAGTAGTTTCATATAATTGCCACAGTTGCATAATATGGTAGTGCTGGATGATGGTAGCATATAGGTTTGACTGGAGTGACTCACTACCTTTCCTGTTACTCAGCCGTTGTTTGGAAGGAGATTCTTGCCAAGAGACTGTGGAGCGTGACTTGGTTGGACTGGATGATCTTAGGGGTCTTTTCCAGCCTTAAAAATTCTATGATTCTATGATTAAGCACATAAACTACAGCGGTGAACCTGTAAATGAAAATCTCTTTTATGGAGTCCTCAAGATTTGTAAATTTTATGTGGAATAAGTGGATGTGTCCAGGAAGGGTAAGACTAATCTGGAGATGGTTAGATATGGAGCCTGGNTTTAAACTGAGATGAGTGAAGGCAAGAATATGGTCTGTAATGGAGGTCACGTGGCAGGCAGATTTGATTTGTGGAGGTTAGCGAGATTTTCCCGGATCCCTTGCTAATAAATAAGAACTGTGAGGGGTTTTTTAAAGGGATTTAATTTCAGAATCCNTTCTTTTTCAAACCTACTGAATGTGGAACCGGAAACCTCAGTCCTGGTTCATTTTATCCACTTTGCAGTTCTTCAGGTTGGTGTCTGGTTTATAAAAATGAATGAAGGCATTCACTAAAGAGAAAAGGGTGATCAGGTTTATACCATGCCCTACTGGTAGCAGTAAGCAGTAGTTGTCTTCTTCCTGCACTTTTCATCAGTTTTACCTGCTCTCCTTCTAGTCTTTCTGTGTTGCATTGGCATTCTTTTCACAGTATGTCCTTTCTTTGAAATACTCTTTTCTTAGACTTGTTTTATACCCTTTCATCCCTCTTCCTCTTTTCCATCTCGTTCTGCTATTAAATTACAAGGGTTATCTGCAGTTACTTGTAGGAATGATGTTTGTTTCAGATTAAAAGAAGCCTGAAGGGAAGAGATGCCGAAGAACTGCAGTGGCATGATCTGCCTCTCTGTGAGCTTGACTGTATATGGCAAAATATGTTCCAGTTTTCCATCAGATGAAAGATACGATGCATAAACTCCAAAGATGTATGACAGAAGCACTGAAAACTTGTGTACTAGGTAGAGTAATATTTTTTAAGTGAAAGCAGTGAATAAAACCTGAACTGAAACTAGAAGACAGCAGGGGAAAAAAAAAAAAGTGATATTGCCTCTAAAGAATTAAATTCAGGATTGAGAACTAGTGAAGACTTCAGGGAAAAAGTGAGAACTATAGATGAAAGAATCTTTACAGGGAAATGAAGTAGAGATTCTCAGGTCACTCTTAATTATTACAGTTTTCATTGTATATCCAGTCCAACACAGTAGAAATGCAATGGAATTGCATCTATTGACGTGGCAATCTCAACTTCTCTGCTGGGCAGTCCGTGAGCCGTAAACCCGGTGGGCTTTATCCTGACAAGCAGTCAAAGCTCCTGCTTTACTTCTGACTGGTGATGTTCTGCTGGTGGTGGTGCAGTTGCATGATGAGGAAATGGGCAGTTAGTCATGCTTTGGAGAGGCCAATTGCTTATTGCTTGTGATAGTTGCTGTCCCTGAAGTGGAGATTAGTGGAAGGCTTTATGTGAGGAGAGGGGCTGCTGGAGCATAGAGCGTGTAGGTGGGCATGAGTAGCACAGGATTGATGACCACAGGGAGCGGAGCTGCACTGCACTCAGTTATACATGTCATGCTAATAAGATAAATTTCCAGTAATTTGTCAGTTGTTTGGAATTCTCTGTTGTGTTCAGCTGACTTTACCAAGTTTTGTATGCATTGCTGGGATTTCAAATGCCGGAGCAAATGCAGAGGAAACTTAATCAACTACAATCATATATCTAGAATGGGAGCCTAAAGGAGAAGTGATGTTCTTTCTGTTCAGCTGTGCAACCTGATGCTGTGGAAAAGGATGGTTTTGGTAAATAATGTACCTCCCTTCCTCCAGAATGTGGAGGCAGTACATCTAGAAGTTGAATTTGCAAAATGGTGCCATTTGGGGCAGCGGGAAATGACCCACTTACAACTGTGCCTGTATAATTTCCCTTACTTTCCCTCACTGTCCCCTTAAATATTCCAATTGTAGAGGAGCATTGCTGTCTCCAGAGACATGGAGCTACCAAAGCACCTGATGTCAGAGTGGTTAGGGCATTTTCCTGGTGCACAGCAGGGGATTGAATCTTGTTAGGCAGAGCACAGACTGAATGTCCTGAATCCAGTAATATTGATAAAAGGCTCATAGTATGGATTTTCTTATTACACACTGCCTCCTTTCCCCCTGATTTTTTTTTCAAAAGGGTCAGACACAAACTTTTGAGGTTAAAGACTGAATTTCATTTAATACAAAATCAAATATAAATAGCTTATATTTTCATCATGAATAAATCTCAACAGTTTTATGTGAAAATTCTTCCTTCCCCTCACCTTGGGGACCTGATCAGCTATTCACACAGTTCTATTCACTGTTCAAAACCAGTTTCCAGTAATATTCTACATTTCCTTTGATTTCTTTCACTCCTTTCTTAAAGCAAAGGTGACTGCTAACAAGCAATTATACCCCAGTTTGAGTGAAACAAACACCCCTGATTTATAAATCATGGAAGCTCACTAAACCTTGCTTGGCAACAGAAACAGACCTCAATTAAGAGTACATAAAACCAGGAAAGCTGATTTCCATGATACGGTAATATTAGCCACTCTTTGCAAAATGTGCTCTGTGAATACATGTCACAGATCAAGCAAAATGCTTATCCTAATGTACAGATACCCTATAGCAGAATACAACAGTGAGTTCTTGTCATGCATTAGATAGCAAGTTGCCCTGAATTCACATCATCACAGCCCTGGGAAGGAGGCATTGCCGTTATCTCTAGCTAGCCTATGTATAATTTAATCCCATCCTCCAGAGTGATGCTTCAGTTGGAGCAGCCTTTGTCCCAGCCCCACCACTCTGAGGTAAGAAACGGGCCCACGGGTTTGTGATCTGCAGGGGAAGTTCTTGGTTTGTCATAGGGAAGATCAGATGCTCTGCACCCTGCCTCTTCTCTGGAGTATTAAATGAGGCTGTTACCTCCTTAGTCTCCTCCTAGCTGCTATAATCTCAGTCAAAGACAAGTTAGAAGGAAATGGTACATGGAGTAGATATGGTCCATTTGTTCATATTAATGAATATGTGTGGTTGTGTATAGTAAATATTTGACTGGGTATGCATATGCATGATCACTGGATGTATTACGAATATGCATATGCCATCTTTGTAGAGATTAGTTTGGTAGATTTTGGGTGCATCTATTAAATTACAATTATTCAAAGCCTTACAGGATGTAAAATTCATTATTATAAAATTATACTAGTGATTTTAAAACTGGCATAACCACAATTCTGTTAATTACAGTCTGATTCAAACACACGCACCCTTTTTTTTTCTGTCCTGTAAAAATTGCCTGATTAATTCTGGTTCCCTTCTGGAAAGACAATAAATGAGGAAAGAATTTTCTCCACCCTCTGGGAGCTTCTCTTGTCAACAAATGCAGCAAAATGGCATGAGGAAAGGGACCTCAGACAACAAGCTGATGGGAGATAAAGGTGTAATGCCACATTGATCTGGTTTGATCAACCCAGGAGAATGCAGCAGACAGCACTGAACATCAGCGCAGGCTTTTCACAGCTTAGGAAGGAGCCTGTGCTTGCAATGTCCAGGGCAGCAGCTTATAGCAATTCAGGGGATCCATCTTCCTCCTTTCCCCCTATAGAAAACAGAATACTAACCTTCTAGCCTAAATCAGACAAAACAAATTACCATCATCCCTGCTTATCTATATAAAACTTCCCTAATGCTCCTGAATGATGTTAGGGATTTGTTAAGTACCTTTGAGAATATGAGGTGTTTAGATAATAAGGAGTATATAAATGCAAATTAGGTATAAATATAGGAGAAAGCAATGAAAAGAGGGTTTCATTGAGAATTAGCTGCTAGATAAATTCTCTTTTCAGCAGTCTGTGTAAGCTGCGGTGACTGTTCACTCCAAGGAGAGTCTTTGCAGTGCTTAAGTAAGTGCCAGTTTCTGAATGCTGTTGTACAAAAAGAGGCAAAACATATTTATGTCCTCACCCCAAAGATTAACTCATTGTGAATAATGGAAGATTGCAAACCAGAGAGATGGATTGGCAGGGGAGAAGACAAGTGAAGCATCAAAATGTCATCATGCATTCATTATGTGCATGACTTCCTAATTAATGCATAGATTCTCTCCTCTTAATGGAGTAAATCTGTACCTCTAGAGCTACATAAACCATACTGCCTAACACTGGCTTCTCATGTGTTTATTTTTTCACTCCCATTTATTGTGAATGCCAAGTTTTACAGCTTGAAAGTGAATGTTCTTTTTCTTCCTGTCATTTTCCTTCCCCGTTTTTTGAACTGGAAATGGTATTTTTCATTTGCTTTCACATTCATTAATCTAGTATTCCTGCTTCTATGGATTATATGGATGCCCTGACCTCTCTACCTGCCCCATCTGGTGTGGGAGGTAGGGGAAAGCTCTTCCACTGAGAACTTCTTGTAACAAAGTTCAGATTAATAGTGATAGTTTCATAGTCTGACATTCTTTATTATGTTGATACTTAGAGTAACAAAACACATTTTCTGTTTCTACATGGAGTTTTTTCCTGCTGTGTTCTGATCATTAATCTTTGCTAGAGGTACTGGACTTCTTACCGCCCTAATGATGTAATTACTGTAATAATAATTACTGTAATAATTACATCATAACTTGTTTATTCGTATAGTTGTCTAATTACATTTAGTAATTATGTTACTACTAGTTGAATTGTAGACTCACAGACTGGTTTGGGTTGGAAAGATAGCAAAGCTCATCTAGTTCCAACCCCTTGCCACAGGCAGAGACAGACTCCACTAGAGCAAGTTGCCTAAAGCCCTGTCCAACCTGTCCTTGAACACTGCCAAAGAAGAGGTAGCCACAGCTTCTCTGGGCAACCTGTTCATCCTCATTGTAAAAATTTACTCCTAATATCTAATTTAAATCTACCATCTTGCAGCATAAGGCCATTTACTCCTTTATCTATCACTCCAAACCCTTAAAAGCAGTTCCTCTCCAGATTTCCTGTAGCCCCCTTTAGGCACTGGAAGGCTGCAGTAAAGCTCCTTTGCTTCTCCGGGCTGAAAAAGCCCAACTCTCTCAGCCTGTCTTCATAGCAGAGGTGTTCCAGCCCCCTGCTCATTTTCATGGCCCTCTCTGTATTCACTCCAACAGGTTGTTGGAGTTGTACAGTCCTCCTTCTTGTAATGAGGATTGTACAACTCCAGGGGGGGTGTTTCACAAGAACGAAGCAGAGTGGCAGAATCACCTCCCTCAACATGCTGGTCACACTGATTTTGATGCAGCCCTCCCCATGGTTGGCTTTTTGGGCTGCAAGTGCACATTGCGAGGTCATGTTGAGCTTCTTGTCTATCAATACCCCCAAAGCCATTGTCAAGGCTGCTCTCAATCCATTTTCTGCCCATCCTGTAGTTGTGCTTGGGATTCCCCCAACCTGTGTGCAAGACTTTACACTTGGCCTTGTTGATCTTCCAAAGGTTCACACAGGCCCTCCATTCCAGCCTGTCAAGGTCTCTCTGGATGGCATCCCGTCCCTCCAGCATGACAACTGCACCAGATCCTTCAGTGATTTGAACTCCTACACTTTTCTTTGATTTTTATCTTCTGCTGGAGGACTGTCCCCTAACATTTTTAATCTTTTTTTACACATAAAGTACAAAAGCTTTGCAATGACCGCCTTGACCGCTAATGCTGCTGTCGTAGGTGCTTTTCTAGTTAGCCACTTACCAGGTCCACTTCAGTCAGACTCATTTGTAGATTGTTATATCATTAAAAAATCATGTTACTTCCTAGCTCACAAGAAATACAGAAAATTATTACATCTAGAGTTGATAACATATTGTGAAAAAATTCTCCAATGTTTTGTGTTGGTTTGTTGTGTTTATTGTCTGCCTCGCCTGCGGAGTTACTGACTACGCTGAGGGCACTTAGGACTGTCCTTTCTGTGATTGTTTCCCTGATGGTAAATGGCTCTGCGCAGTCTCTGCTGAAAGCAATGTTTTCCAGTAGGTTTTTTGATGACTTTTCAGGTCAGGGCTTCTGTTTCTGCTTCAGATATCTGTGCAGGGTTATTTACTGATGCATAAGCACATGACAACATGCAGTATTAATAATACAGTGTGTAAAACTGTAAGTGTATTATTCATGTTATGTGAATAGTAAGGACTTGGCCTTCAGTTTTATGTGAATAGCTGCCTTCATAGCATTAATTGATCCTACTTCAACTGTTGACTTACTGGATTCATGTTTCCCCGAGGAAGTATTTTGGCTAAGATCATCTCTACTATCCTGTGTTGTGTGTAATGTACTAATACTGTGACAGATGACCTACAAATTACCCTTATTTAATACTTCATTCTCTCTTTGCATGAGTTCCTTATCAGTAGATGCAGGAGTCCTCTGTATTCCTCAGCTGGCCCTCTCAATCCTATGTGCAGCTATTAATGCTCTTCCTGTTTTAGCCCATCACTCACACTTGAGTCCTTCATATATAAAACAACATCATTTTGGTAAGAATACATGTACAGGCTGTAGTACTGGATCATTACTACTCCAAGTGTGGCTGTTGAGACACCAGCTACCAGGAGAGCCTTCCCACAGCACAGAGCGTATTGGTCTTGTCAGGCTTCCCGTCGCAGCTCAGGAGGAAGGCAAGCAGCACCCGGCAGCAGCGGCACATTATGTATTCCTTTCTCATTCCACATAATAGCTTTTTGCAGTGCTTAAATACTCAGCAGCCACCATCATAGTTATGTGTGGTTTAACTGTGCAGTTAGATGTAGGCTTTTAAGGCATGCTTTATCACGTAAATATGTTAATTTGTAAAGAAACAAAATTTATAACACCTCTTTTAACTGCCTCTTAATGAACTTTTAAGCCAGCATTTAATTATGCTCCCCCTCCTGCCCCTTCTTTCTCTCCATATGTGGCACTTCCCTCTTTGGCATGGAATACAGTATTGGAAGATGCACCAAAATATCATCCTTGACCTCCCTATGACTCCTTAATTCCACTGAAATTGTTTACTTTTTGTTGTTGTTGTGTTTGGGTTTTTGTTATCCACCAGTAAAAAACTCTGATTCAATTCCTTGGGGATGACATTTGGGGATTATTTCTGTTGAGCTGTGTTCAGCTACAGCCTTAATCCATAGAAGTGTTGCAAGTTCATATTTGCAATCAGTTTGTTGCCTGAAGAGAAAGTAACCCTTTTTGGGGACTACCAAGTGAACAAACTGAGCAGCATGCAGTGGCTGCCCTTGTCCTTGTTTTACCTGCTCCATAGACATTTCTTTTCCAATATATTTTCTTCAAGAATTTTCTGTCCCTGGCTTGCTCTTCCCTGGGACATTCAGTTAGAGACATCAGGCAGCCACGGTGCAGCAGTGAAGCTCAGCATTGCTGTTTGAATATCGCCGTCTCGTTCACAAGACTCGAATCGGCCTGAGCTTTCCCTGGATCTCAGCCCATCAGATGAAGCAGTTTCTGTTCTCTGCTGACAGAAGTCAGGCTTTCCCAGTTTCCACTTTTTCCTGTTCGCCCCAAATTTGTACTTTTTCATTGCCAGACTCTCTTGGCAACTCAAGATAATATGTGGTCTCATATGCTTTCTCTGTTGTTGCAGAAGACAGGCCCTATGAAGTGCTTTGCTTGTGCCTCTGTCATAATTTAGCAGCAGAAAAATGTAAATAGTTTTCAGGGTGTGTTCTTCACTATCACAGATGGTGGTACTTGTTGTCCAGGAGACACCTGTACAGGGGGCACTAGTTTCTCAAGTAACAGGAGTAAGGACTTCAGACTCACATGAGGTGCTCACATGACCAGTACTGTGAATAATGAAAAGCTGCTCAAATTAGATGGCTTGGATAAACAGCTCTTACGTGGCAACATTTTCTCCTGCTTTTTCTGTTTTACCACAGAACAGTGGATTGCTGCTTTTTCATTTCTTTTGAAGGGTTTGGGATTTTACTATGAATTGCAGATTAAGAGCAATAACTTTCAAGCTGATAGCTGACCTTTTTAATATATTGAACTCTACTGTTTTATGCTTTATAAAGTTTTGTACTTTAAAAACATACAATCAAGGGGTTTTTTTTAAGAATTCTTTGATAGCGTAGCTAGTTTAGACTGATAGTTTGATTACTTAGCACCATATGCTTGAGAATACAGTGTATAGTTCACCATGTAGATCATTATGTGGTCAGGAGATTACATAAAGCACTTCATTTTCCTGTTAAATTGATCACATCATACAGACCTTTAGAGTTTCTAAATAGATAAAGGTAAAAGGATAAACACAAATGCCACTGTTGAGGTACTTCAGTGAGTTACGCCCTTTTCAAAATGTTACCTAGAATGGCATCCAGATGTCTACCTGTCGTTATGTCGCGGATCTTGCTGGATGTTGAATGTTCACAATTTTTATAGTTTGAAATTCATCTGGTGCCATAAAGAGCAGATACCTGTGGACTGTGATCATTCCATTCTGCATTTCTAAAAGGTTTTATTTCATTTATTTCATTTTATTTAGTGGCTGAAATAATGCCATCCTCTTTTTTTTTTTGTCTCTCTTTCCTGAGCCATTGATAGACCCAAGACATCATCAGTCTCTGAATAATGTTATTGCTGTTTTCAGCTTAATTTCTTGAAAATAATTACTGTTATATCATTAGAGGTAGATCAAGTTTCAGCATAAAGGTAGTATTTCACTTCCTCGTGGGGTTGTTTGGCTCTTAGTCTCTACATGTACATGGAAGTGTAGTATGTTCTGCAGATCATTTGTTAAACTTTAATGCTGCTGCTAGCTAGCAGTATAGAAGAGGACTGTAACCCTAGGAATATTTCGTCCCTTTCACTTACTTTGGTGTGAGTTTGTGCAAATGAGATGCATAACAACCCAAGGACTGGCCAAGTGACTCGCTGTATTTGCATTTCCTCAGTTTTCACGACATTTATCTTTTCACATTCCTTCTCTGTTTTGAGTTAAATTAAATGAAGAATTTTAAAGTTGATGAATACTTAAAGGGCAATAGATGTGAGACTCATCTTATATGAATTTTGACATCATCTGCGAGAAGATTAGCATAGAACTCACAGAGGTTCCAATAGGACCTCTGACATATTTTGATTTATAATTATATCAAGTGTGTGGTTTTTAAATGGTGTCAGCAGAACCAGCTCAAACCTCTCTAATTAAGGAGACAGGCATTACATTTCTTAACCGAAGGATAAATTGAGATTAACCTCTCTGACAGGTGTGAAGCTTCCTTGATACATGTGAAAACAAATATAGGATGTTCTCAGAATTTACTGAACTTAATATTTGTTTGCAAAATGAATCTTTTTAGAAGAATACTTCTGGGGTTTTAACCTATCTAATAAAGAAGATTTATAAATTCATTTTTTTTATTTAAAACAAAACAAAAAAACCCACCCTAATATATCTTAGCTATTTATTTCACTGAAAATTAATTTAGCAACACTAGATTGCAGTGCTTTCAAACTTTTCCATAAACCCCACTAAGGTCTTGTGCAAAGGCTCTCTGGTCCCAGCTGCCCTCTTTCTGGGAAAAATGAAACCCCATGAATAGAAGGAAGAAAACAATAGTCAGTGTGTCAGAGCACAGGGAGATGGGCAGTTTGCAGGGAAAGTTGTGGAAGTGAATGCTTAGAGATGCAGGAGGAAGGTGAAATATAGAAGGTGTGTTTGGGTGTTTTGTTGCCTGGCAGTGTAAAGCAGTGCCAATATGTTCTGAGTGGTTTATGCTATTCCAGAGCAGCTGGAATTGCCCTGAATATACTGGTGAATCTTAAGATAGATTTAAATAAGATCTATGACTTACATTGCATGCTTACAAATCAAAAGGAATAATAATTAGTACCATTCTGTTTTAATTCCTCATTTAATGTTTATATACAATATATTTAGTATCAAAAAAAGAGGGAAAACATGAAATTTAAGATTAAAGTTAAGATTAAATGTTTGTTCTTGCATTTCCTTAGTTTAGGACAGTTGTTCAGAAAAAGTCATATTTTAAAAGAGCAATTCAGGCCTGAATGATGAGCTTAAACTAAAATCAACCCTGTTAAAGGGTGAAATTTGACATTCTAGTAACCACTGATCTACAGAAACAAGAAGTGATTTTTACATTGCATATCATCAACTGAAATTATCTTCTTTTCTGAGATTTACTATAGGAAGAATTATTCCATTTGCACAAAAGGCTCTTCAGTATATTGATAAGTATCCTGACAGACGGCCAGAGGCTTGTGCTACAGATGTACATTTTTATCTGCTCACATCTGCCTCTTTACTGACAGCCATTTCTATTGCAGACCTCACATATCTCATTACCTTTCCAAAATTACTAAAAAATGATTGAATCTGAGACATTTAAAGAGTGGCTAAGTAAGAAAGTGTAGGTTTCGTTGTTAAGAAGACATGTCATATTTCATCTGTCTTTTTACTTGTGTGAACAACTTAAAACAAGGTATGAATCTAAGTTCTGCTTTCCTGTTTGCTTTTTAGTGCACTAAAAACAAAAGTTAAATTTCTGTTGCCTGAGATCTGCTTTGCCACCAAAGGTTGTTAAAGAAGCTTTTATCAGAGAAAAAAAAGGAAACTCAGAAACAGCCATTTCAACTGCCATTTCCGCTCATTCACGGAAAATTAGGCGGTACAGCTTCACTGACAAAGCAAAGAGAAATGCTGGGGTATAAAATGGCATGTTCTATAGAAACTTGATTGCAGCCATCAGAGAGCAATAAGAGTCTCAGTTTCCAAGAAGAATAAGGCCATCCCTAGGAAGAGCTGACAGTGGCACTCAGTGAGGGGCCACGCAGAGGCTCCATAGTGCATTGGACAGCGCTGGGACCCGGTTGAGGTGCCTCCCATGGCACTCTAGCCAGCCTGCAAGGGCACTATTTCAGGACATTCTCCTTTGCTTATGATGACAAATAGCAACTGTTTCCCCAAGTAGAGTTTCACAGAGATGATACATCACGCCAGGTTGCAGCCAATGACAAAGTGTGAGAGGGCAGGGAACCATTCTAGAGCTGGGGGATGAAGGTAAAGCCTGCTTGGTACTTCCACTTCAGGGAGATGCTCGCAGTGCTCTCCATTCCCCAGGAACAGCCTCACCAACAGCAGAGGGACAAAATAAGAGGAACTCTAAAGCAGTGATCATGAATTAAAAGTCTTACATAGGTGAAAATACATGGTAGACAGACTGTGTTTTTTAATTTGGGGATTTATTCTGTTGCCACTTCTAAGGGAGGAGAAAACTGTGCTTTCCACTCTGTGTTGATCTTCCCCACTTGCCTTCATCTCTTATTACCATTTAGTTGTTGAGGGCTTTCTGTAGACTCAGTAACTATACCACTCACTAACTCTCCAAAACTCTCCAAGCACATGATTCTGGAAGCTGGATTTGCTTGTGTTCTTTTTCTGGTCTCAGTCATTTCCAAATTGGGAACTGTTTGAAATTCCTGCTGTCTGACTATGGGACTTTGGACACTTTTTCTTTATTCCCCTCTTTCTCTCTTTTGGCTTACTCTTCCTCATAACCCTAAAAGCACATCTAAACTTGTGGTCAGGAGTGTAGTTCTGATGTGAAGAGCTGGCACTGGATGTGACAGCTTTGAAGCAGTTGATCATTTGAGTTAATCATTGGTGAACAGCTCTGTTTAGGTCCAGTATGATTAACAGAGTGATGCCATGAAGTATATGCCCAAGCAAAGGTTTTGGATACCATACATTTTTTTTGCTCCTGTGACTTAATTTAGACATTCCATGCAGCACACTAAAATAAAGAATTCTCTAGTGCACCATTAGGGAAACAGAGTTTCTCTTGGGCTTTATCCAGCATTATATTAAGTGATATCTGTTGTAGCCATTGCCTAGAAAAAGGAGTTGAGCCATAATAGATCGGTTGTGTGCACTTTCCACAAAACTTTAAATATTTATACTTTCTAATTTATGGTGTGTGCTCTGTTCCTTAAATAAAGAGCTATCCTGAATATGATCCATCTAGCTCTTCAAAAAGCCAAAACAGAGCACTAACCCAAACAAAACCGTTCAATTGTATTACTATTCCTAGTTTACCCCAGTTCCGTGCTATTTAAGCACCTCTCCCTTTTGTGATTGCTTAGTGATTGTCTCAAACCAGTTGAATGGTAAAAATAATGATTTTTTCTAACATCCTCTGTGCCTCTGAGAGTGTGATTAAAATATAATTTCTAATGCCCATAAAGTAACCTCAAATTATCCTTGCTATCTTTATTCCAAACTCAAATGTAGCAGAGCATAGCACAGGCAATCAGAACTCCAGTTTGGAACCCTCATGCACATGGGTTTGTAAGGATAAAAGGTTTTGTCTGCATTGGGTCTACAGCCAAGACTGTCTCATAGATTTGTTAAACATCATTAGAAGAGTTCAAGTCTGCTACTTTAGTGTTGCCATTATTTCCTACAAATCACTGGGACAAAATTGAAACATTTTGAAATAATGATTCCATTCCTTTAAAATACATAATATTTTAATCTAACCTTCCTCCATTATCTAACCTTCCTCCATTGTTTTGTCCCTGATTAAAATTTAAATATTCCATAACTACAGGATTTCAAAAGAAGGTAAGGAGTCTCTGTCTGCTGGGGAAACATGACAGGCAGAATTTTCTTTGTTCTCTATGTTCCCTAAACCAAGACACCACACTGACAGATGTTTTGTGTGCTAGTGATAGGTGAGGGAGTATTTGAGCTTTAATCACAATTTTTTCATAACTTCCAGGCTTTATTTTTCACAGTACTGGGCACCTGCAACATCTCCACATGTCCCTTAGTGCCAGATCTTGTCATCGGGTGACAGAACCTCCCAAAGGCTGCCCTGCTGCACCTGACTTTGCTGTTGTGCCCTGTAAATGTTTCAACATAACCCATATATAAACATTAATTTACAGTGCACGCAAATCAATTGCAAATTACTGTTGGAAGGATATAAAGAGAAAGCAAGTATGATTTTTACTAAATTTATCTATTTTCTTGAAGACAGACTTGCCAGAAGAAACCCATTTTCTTCAAGGTGTTGTTAACATGGCCGCACTTGTGTTTAAGTTTAAGAAAACACAACTTGTGTTTTCTTAATTTTTAAGTTGAGCCAAAAAGAAAAACAAATAAATCGGTGGACTTGATATCAGAAGCAGGATCAGGGGATGTAGCCTCTCTGCCATCTTGCTTAAAATCTGCAGGCTGCACCAAGAGCAAACAATTTCCAAGCACAGCACAGGGTCTCAGCCACCATTGCCTTTTTCCCACACAACAGCAAATTAAACAGACACTTTGACCCCTCCACAGACTTTTAAGCTGAAAAATAATCAGACCCAGCAAAGGAGGAGGAGGCTTTCTGCTGAGCAGAGAGAGACCTGTCTCAGTTTGCTTGGTCTGAGCTTTGGGCAGATCTACAGCACAGCTGCGGGAGCTGTGCCTTGAGAGCAGTACACAACCTTAAACATGTAATGGGGTCACAGGCTGCAACAGGCTGCTGGCCGTCCATTTGGTGCCTGTGATTGAAGAGGTTCTGTGTCAAAAGGTTTATGCCAAACAGAAGCTGTAGAATTGGGTCCAACAGTTGGATGCAGTAATGGATCTAAGGCTGATGCACTGCTCAGGACAAAGATACTCATGTTTTCTATGATAGATTAACCATAATAACTATACTATACTTGCTATGAATATTTAGTAAGCATTTTTAGAGCAAGATTTTGTTCTACAGACAGTAAAACGTCCAATTTACACATGAAGATTTGGGTTAAAATTTGTGTTTGGGTTTCCTCTTTTTGAAAAGGAAGAACAGTTTTTTCTGATCTTTCATTGTAAAAAAGGGTGCTTGGTATTTTTTCCAGAATTGTTATGCTTTCCATAATAACTACTTGAGTACTTCTTTTTGATATTCTGTAAGTGTGCATTATTTTCTCTCTCAAAACATCATCTATAGCAAAGTAACAGAACTTCTAAGGCACAGCACTTTCCTGAGTAAATCTTTTCTATAAAGCATAAATGTAGAAAAAATAATAGTTCTACATTCATGAGCAGCCTTTTTTGTTTGGTTGGTTGTTTTGCTTGTAGGAAATTTATGTTGTCTCTTCCACAAGTGGAATGCCCTTTATGGGCATCTTTCAAGTTCTCTGTAAGAATAACACTATGTCTGGCTATGTGGCTAACACTAGGTGCACAGTGAGGCCAAAGAGTTCTTAGATGCCCCCTCCTTGTGATTCTGCAGATCAGAAGAGGAGAGGGGAAAAAAAGTCGTGGTGCTAGACAAAATCAGGCTTGCAGGGTCTATAAGTCAGAGAGGAACTCAGGGGTGGGCCCTTCTCCATATAGTGTGCTTCAGCCTAACTCAGTGTCTACTTTTCAGTAGTATTCACTGGAGTACTTGAGAATGCCAGATAATGCAATGACAGATCCTGAGTGTAACTCTTCACATCTTTATTTAATAATAAAATATTCAGTTCACTGCCAAAGTTTTATTTTAGACTGTGTCCTGCTAATTATTTTCATTTAGTCTGTTATCTATAATCACCTCATTAGCACCGTCTGCATTATGATGATACAACTGCTTCTCCCTGCGTTTGGCTTTCCCTTCTCATTTCCCCCTGAATATATAACACTGACTTGTGATGGGACAATTTCCAACTTGCATCTATCACCTCCTCCTCAGTCTGTAATACATTAGACTTGTTTCTCTGGAGGCTTTTTGGTTTCTGCTTTCCTTTCTCATAGTCTGGAGGATTTATATTTTTAAAAGTGTTCTGTTTCCATTTAGAAGAGTTATTGAGTTATATGTGTGGAACTTCATACACCATACTAAACTCTCCTGAGGGTCTGGCTGTGAACTTTCACAAGAGCTGCTGAATGCTCAAGACTCTTAGCAGTTTGGCTTCATTTATAGGTGCCAAGCCCTTCAAAATCTGTCAAAGCTAAGTAGGTTCAAATCAGGATTGGAGACTGCTTCAGAAAGGACATATTTTCAGAGTATTCTGACTGATGTCTTGCAAGGAGCCAAAACTTTACCAACACCTGAACTCCATGACTTAAGTCAGTCTTTAATTACTAGAGATCAGGACCAGGAAGGCCTACTTGAAGGTGGGAATTATTTTATCTAGGTGTGTTCTAGAGCTCTTTCACTTTTGTAAAACATCTGGTGCTAGTCAAGGGCAAACACAAGGCATGAGTCCTAGTCAGCCTTAGGTTGGATTCAGTCTGGTATTTAGTATTTTCTTAAAGCCCTGAGCAGTTTGGGGAATCTGGCCTACAGTGACCACATCTCACTTCTAGTATTTCTGCAGATCTTCATATTGCAGATAAGGCAGAAATTACGTTGTCCCACTTACCCCGTAAATATAGACAAGTCTTCGAGCACAGACAGAGAATCTCCCCGCGACTTTCTGTATGTGTGATCAGAAACCCTACATGAGCTTTGTGTGTGTCATGTCTTCTTTTCTAGAGCCGACATATTACTGTCGTCATTATTTGTTTATGTGGTACCAGCGTGAGAGTGTTTGGCTCTTCGTTAGTGTTCCATATGTAATCCAATAACTTGTAATTACTTCTGAGAGTGCCTTTAGGAAATAAGGAAATGACACACATTCATACACCCTGTTTTAGAAAGAAGTTCGAGCCATCATGCTCCTGCCCTGTTGGAGCAGATGTATCTGGTATGCAAAACGTACATGCCACATGTGGGCTAACTATGAAACAAAATTAAAATTTTAATCAAAGCCTCCACGCGTTTCCGAAGTATTAAACAGCAGATTGTTAGGCGTGTAAGTAGGTCACACGTTGCGTTGAGCGATTGTGCTTTGTCCTTAGCCATCTGGCAACATGAATCAACGTCAGCTGGATGCAAATATAACTCTGCAAAGGTGACCTTGGCAACAGGATTGGTCTACTGAGCAAAGAGTACAGGAGAGTTACCTGCAATCACAAGAATACTTGAGGGGAAAATCCCAAAGTAAGGCTTCTGGATTCTGGGATATCTTACGGCCACCGCTGTGGGCTTAGTAGCCTGCTCTTTGTCAGTGGTAGCTACATTTAGCTTTGAATCAGGGATTACTTTAATTGCTACATGTATAACTACATTTTAATCAATGACTGAGATTCACTGGAATTCAGAGTAGGTATAAATGGGGCAGAAGACACCAAATAAAAGCAAAAAATGGCTCATTATGGTCTATTACTGTTAAACAGAGAAGTTCCAGATAATACTCAAGGATGTGGTTTTCAGGAAACTTAGCTTGTTGAACACTCAGTTTTTTGAAGTCTCTGAAATTTAACCCAGAAAATAGAAAATACATGTACCACAGTTGAAATGACACTATGGAGACAAATTTGGCCGAGTTTTAAATCTGGAACCTAAAATGAGTAGAAAGTTCCAAGTAGAAAACAATATATAATAAAACTTTTCTGTGTTGTTTCCAAATCAAAACTGCACAGCATTTTTTTTGTGTATTAAAGGCTTTGCTGGAGTGCGTGGTCAACTTTGTGTTTTGCTGCCTTACTTTAGGTGTCAGTGTTTGAAATCTTTGGCTTAAGCATCTTTGGGAGTGACATGTCTGCAAGACAATATTAGAATCCAGTTCTGATGGTTCCCAGTCCTGTTTTGAAACCACTAATCCCACAAAGGGGTTTTGTGGTCTGCTCAAGTTTTCCTAGTTGCCTGCATTAACAATGAAGTCAGACATTCCCTTGTATGGCAAACAAAAAAAGGGGAAAGGCAGATTTATGGATTCCCAGATTCCATGCTATCTACAAAATGGATTTTATATATGCCAAACCTACAGCAAAGAAATACGCTCTTGCGTATTCCTGAACAGAAGGAGCAGTTTTCTTCTTAAACAAAAGAAACACTCTGAAGCATGGAAGCCATCAGGTTTCCTCAGTCTGCCTTCCCCGTATGACTCACGCAGTTAAAACCGCCAGTACAAAATGAGAATACAATGCTGTTGTCTGCACACAAACATGCTAATTCAAAATGTGTGTTCACATACTGTGAACTAATTGTCTTCAAAATTCTGAGTTATTTGGTTTCTCCAGTTATGGCTAAGCCCTATTGGAGTTTCCAGCTTTTTTTCTTTCTATTGTTAGTATTTCTGAAAGCATTTTGTGGGAACATAGAAACTACTTTTCCCGCACAGTAAGTGTATCAAACCACATTTATTTCTGTTTCTGTAGTGCTAAAGCATAGAAAAGTGCTTCTTAAAATTTGTGTGAAGCTGTTGTGAGAGGTCAGGATGTGAGCAGGAGTTAGCCGTGCGTTTATGCCTGCCCATGTTTACAGGCCAACCCTTAGGTGAGGAGGGATGAAGTTGTGCAGCTTTCACTTGACTTACCTGCATGTGTTTAGGGATGAGAATGTGGTTTGCTGAAAGACAGCTGGCATAACAAAAGGAGAAATAGCAAATGCTGAAATATGACACATGTTCTCATAACCTAAAGTTATTATTGTCCACTCGAGATCACTTTTTGAACATATGGGAAGAAATCTGTTTTATTATAAGTGTTAGGAAGTGCATTCATCTAAGTTACTGTGTCTCAGAGGAAGTTTGAAGTAACTCATAGCGTATGTCCGCGATGGATATGTAAATAGTGCAACTGCATTTTCTTTAAACTTTCTTTCTTTCTCATTCTACATAAGTATTATAAATTGACCTATGACTACAGACTGCCTTGGCTTCCTCGAGATTTGCAGTTGGTTATTTTTAGCTGTGAAGTATCCTTGCACCCACAAAGAGTGTGGTTATTCGCTCACTCTAAACACGCTGGGGAAATAAGTAATTTTAGCACTTTCAAGTGGTTTACAGTCATCTTTTTTCACTTTACTGGATGTAATTTTTTTTTTCCAGTACTTGTGAACTATTTGGTTGGATGAGTTGATCACCAAGTCAGGCATAGAAATGTGATCTTTAGGTTCCTATTCACGAGTGAAAGTTATAACTTGACATACGTAAACTAACTTCATGAAGGATTTTATTGGACCCAAGGTAAAATCATGGTCCCTCCTCAAATTCTTACTCTGATTTATAGCGATCTCCATCTGAATGAATTAGTGCTGCAGCAGACATTTCCTAGGTTATTGCTGGATTCTAGCACAAATTCATGAAGTTGGATCTCTGCAGAGGCTCCTGTTACAGAGGACAATTTAAAAGTCATTAAAGCCAATAGTTTTAAGTGCATGCTTCCATGTAAGCACTCACACAGTGCACTAACAGAAACCAAAGGGAACAATAATTCCTTAATAATATTATAGACTTTTGGAGAAAACAAAATTGTCTAAAATCTGGAAAAAATAATCAGACATCCGGAATGCCAGACAACATTTTTAACACCTAGAGATTGGCAACTGGGATTGTTTCTAATAGTCCTATTTCCTAGAATCGAAGTATTTTATGGTTTTAAGTAATACTATTTACAAAGAATTGAGTCTAACCTTTTATTTTAATTAAGAAAGTTAATTGGAAAATGTCCTTAGAAATTAGGTTTTTCTCCTGACATACAGTAAATAAATAAGTTATGTCAGAAAACAAGATAAAGATAAATGAAGGGCTGTTTCAAGCTTTCAAAGAACAGAAACTGTTTAGTCCTCTAAAGAAGAGTACATTTCTTCATCCAAATATCAAGACATGCATTGATAGTTATATTCATTTTAATCACAAATCATAATAATTTTATCCATTTTATTAATTTTTGCATCGTTTTACTAAAAATGCACATAAGTTCTGTCACAAACATTTGCTTGCATTCATAGCACTTCACATTACTTCTGAATCTCCTCAGTGGTTAGTGCTGTTGAGTAACCTCAAAATCAGCAAAAGGTAATGCATGCCCTTCCTGTACTTGCACCCTCACTCACTTCATGAGGTTTAGCAAAGAGAGACAGGGATTGCACTGCACTTCTCCTTTATCCTCTGGAAGTTTGGAATCATGATGGAGCCTTTTTTTCTGGACCGGTGAGAACTGCTTTCCTGATAACCCTACCATTCAGGTAGGGGCTCAAATCTCAGGAACATGAATGCTCAGGAGCAGTGTACTGAAAACACTGAGTGGAGTCTTCCTTAATTCAGTACCACTCCAAGGTACCCATTTTTTTCCCAGTTGTTCCCATGCTTGTGTGCTTTCCTGACTTAAGTGTGTTCCAGAAGTGAAAGAATCGGCCTCTATCTACCCAGCACAGTCAGTTGAAAATACTTTCCTATGAATCTGACAACAAAAGTATGGGTGGATAAGGTCAAACCCAGATGCCACCTGCAGATATCCCCTTGGCGTACAAGTAGGCTATTATTCTCTTCAAGTCCGGAAAGGCCTGGAATTGAGACAAAAAGGTTGGGTGGTCCCCCAAATTTAATGTGCCGAGAAAGAGTTCCACCCTGTTGTGATGTTGGTTCCTCAGGCTGGAGATAAAAACCACAGTTAAGCCATTACACATTTTGTAATATTAAGAAGGCAAATCTCAGCAAGTGTCTCTGATTTTCCCTCATTACCCAACCTCACTTTTTGTCATAGCTTAGAATCATCGTTTCTGTGAACCTCAGAATTAGGTGGAAAGTCTAGACACAGTCCACCAGCTTAGTCAATAACACACTGGGTTGGTAGCTTATTTTTCAGGGTTATATGCTGTTTGGAACAGGAAATCCATGATTTTAATTAGCAATAAATAGGAAATAGTCTGCTATGAATTGATCTTAAACAGGTACTGCTATACTAAATTAGTACCAAATAAGCAGGATTTTCCACTGAGCAAATTAAGGCATCTTGAGTTTATGAGCAGTAGCTACATTATCTGTCAGAGGCTAACTTTGGTTTCAGAAAGGAATGAAGCTGAAAAATCTGTTCTTAGACACCAACTAATGAGCTTAACATAGTGAGCACAGGTACAGAAGAGGCTTCCCTCATTTAGTTATTTGAAGGGCTAATTGTCAAATGTATTCTGTCTTACAAAATAAGTGGAAGTAATAAGATTTTGTCCAAAACCAACATTTTTGTTTATTTCATAATCATTTAATGTTTAATGAAATTTTTGGACATGACAGTTTCTTGATATGGTGCTTGAGTAAAAGATCTTTTTATCTGACACTTCATTAGGAATTGGATTTGGATTTTGAACGTTCTTAGGAAATAAATCTCCTTTTACTGCAGGGAAAGCTGTGCAATCTGCTGTATTTAACACAGAGAAGGCACTAAAATTGCCTGAGCTATCATGCTAGCTCTGTAAAGCAAGACTATGCTATTGCTTTCAGATTCCAATAGTATTACAATTTGAATTAATAACTTACCTTTCATACAGTTTTGCAGATGGGAGAGGTGAGACCTTATCAGTGAACTGACTTAGGAAAAGTTGCTAAGGAAATCGGTTTGTCATATAAGATGACTAAACGGGATCATTTGTATGAGGCATTGAATCAATGAGACCTCCATTTACCTGATGCTTATCTCAATTTCACTGGCATTTGCTCACAATCATTTCAGAGATGTTATTGGTTTCACATTGGATATGTGCTGGTGTGATTTAGAATGACATTTTGAGATAGGAGAAGAATTTTCTTAAATTTGCAGTCTTCCAAATTCATGTATCATTTACAGAATAGCAATTTCTGTCTTACCATAAAGATCAGAGGACTTGATCCTTTGCATCCCCTGAAAATTATTTACTTACAAACTCTATGTATTAACACTTTACGGTTTTAAAACAGTTGAATAATGTGGTACACTTGCTAAATTGGTGCTTCACTGAAAAGCTTTTGGACTTTACTCTTTTTTGACCCGTTTCCTGTAAGGACAGGGAAAACTGAGCTATGGCTGAATACTGCTGCAGGCTGTGTTCTTGCAGAAATAACTAGGTTAACTGATGCTTAACTAGCCATTAGACAAGTAGTTCCAGGTTTGGGTATTATGTACTTTTAAATTATGTATTATGTGACAGAAAGCCAATTTTAAGACACACCCAGGTGGATTTCTCTTCAGTTTTATGGTTCCTATCCAGAACAGAAGTCCTCCCAGTCCCTGTTACGCTGTTACACATAGACATATCTATACATGCATCTTTGTAACACTTGAATTTTAAAGGCTGAGACAGAATTCAGCATTGCTTAACATAAAATACTGAGTATATCTATATCTCTTATATTCATGTAATATAAATCAAAGGAATATTTTGATGAGTTACGTAGACAGAAGGGGATATCTTCTTTACAAGAGGAAGAGTGTCATCTGTAATGTAAATTATTACATAAAGTCTTTGATAGACTCATCCTTTCCTGTGATATAACAGCTTTGTGAACACTAATGGTTTTCTGTGTAGAAGTCGTGGTACTCAGACAAGAATCCAGCCTTGAAGTAATAGGACCATTACAGGACAGGTAGAAAACCTTCATTATCACGTAAGAAGGAAGTCACTACTTCCTAAAGCTTCTAGTCACCGTGGCCAGTGAAAGAACTCCGGATTTCAGTTATTTCAGTGCTTACTGAATAATAACAAAATCATTCTGCCTAGTAAAAATAAAATACCCTCCTTCTTCGTTTAGCCCATTCCCAATGGTAATCTCTGGTTCTTTCATTCCCTTTAACTGACCAAATTGAAATGTGTTCTTTTGTAACTGCTGATGAACCCTAAAATGTTCCCTTGCTGACCTGCTCTTCTGGATTAGCTGTGCAGTACTGATTCCCTTAGCATTCTTTCGATTTCTGAAGTAATTTTACTTCTTTGTGACAGGTAGTTCATAGCAGGGATTGCTTGACGACCTTTCAAACTAAGGCAATTTATCCATGGAGCCAGGATATACTTTTGATGTACTCTGATCGCAGTAGCAAAATTCAGATTGACTTGAGTGGAGCAAGCCTGCATCCTACATAAGTATGTCTTTGAGACCTTGAGTTTAAGTCAGAATTCATTCATGGAATCTTGTCAGCCTCCTTACTGCAGTTCATTAACTATTCGTACTTGACCAGAGGAACAAGAACTCTGTGAGAGTTTCAGAGAGTCCTGAACTGGACTTTCTGTATCTAATGGTCATTTGTTACATTAATGGATGTATGTTTCTGAGAAATGAATAGCATTTGCTTGACTTTCGTCTAGCTTGCAAGCAAATAAATGTTATACTGTATAAAGGTGATAGATACCTACAGAATTATAGAGATAATCTGCCTGGACTTTGAGGTTTGGGGTTTTTCAGCTGAAAAATATACATTCCGTCCATATTTTGGCATTTATGGAGATGATGTTTAACTGTAGTTGAGTTTTTTAACAAGGTTATAACTAAAGTAATTAGTAGGAAGCAGGAATGGAAATGTACTTTTCTAGCCCAGGACAAGAAATAGGAAGGCAATATGGAGACTATTGCTGCTGTTGGATTGTGTATGTGTAACTTAAATGTGGAATTGCTTAGTGATGAGTTTCAGTCATGTTGTTGCTAAACTAGCGATTTTTTTACTAGCACACAGTAGAATTCATGTGAATTGGTTTTGCTGTTTCATGTAGTGAGATCAAAGCCAGGACCATTCTCTTCCTTCTGCATTTCTCTGTCTACTTAGTAGTCAGCCTTGGATCAATTAATAAGCAGACTTACATGTGTGTTGTCTTTGTGATGGGGGAGGATCTTTTCTGATAGAAGGAAGATGAGAATATAATAAGATTGCACAACTTCCAAAACAAGATGTTGCTACCTTAAATGTTTGTACCATTTCTGTGTTGCCATGAGCTAGATTTTGTACTGTTTGTCTGTGCAACCTTGCTGTAGATTGCACCCATGGGGAAGCATGTCCTCTGTCCTTTCTTTCCTGTTCTGCTTGGCTTTGCAATTCAATCTTCTGTTTGTTGATACCTGTATAAAGAACACATCTGGTGTGTTATTTTGAAGATGAAGTCTATAATACACACACAGCTGGAAACAAATTTTGAAAAGGACCCCTGGCTTACTAATGTAGGCCACAGCTTTGGTCTGCGTAAAGACCAAGAAACGTTTACTAGGTTCTAAGTTCATTGATTAACAATGATGTACAGTATTTTCTGTTAGGTTGCTTGGGTTTTATGCCCCTAGTTTAGCACTGCTTTCTTCTTAGACAGTTGGCCAGAGTGTCAGCAGACATAGGTCGCCCCAGTTGCCACCAGTGCAGTCAGCTGAACCTTTGATAAAAGCAATATAGTTCAGTAGCCGGGGGAGCAGCTAGGCATGAATGTGTCATTTCTATCTTGATTTACTTTGGTGTCAGCATTGCTTAAAACTTTTCCATTTCTCTTCCTACTGCTTTTAGAATTCTTCTTCCTTCATCATGGTGGTTTTGGTCTTGGAAAACACTGTAAGTGTTGGCAGAGCCAACGGTGACACATACAAATTGCAGAATAATGGAGAGGGGTGTGAATTACTGAGATAACTAAATAATGTGCTGTGAGGCAGCCCTTGTTGATAAGCAGTATTCCCTTTTTCTTTTCCCACATAAAATACACTTTGTGTCATTGTATTTTAAAGTTTCATAAAGGATAATTGTAAAGAATGCACTCACAGTAACAACATTTGTTTGGAGAGTCATAGGTCAGCACAGATTACTGTGAAGGATGACCAGGTTCTGTGCCACATTTCTAAGCACTAGCAAGAATGTAAATCAAAACTAATTGTGCCAGTAGTTCTTTAGGGTAATGCCACAATAAATGAGATCTCAACACAGCTTTTCACAACAGCATAGAAACTAGAAATATAAAATGTAGCCTTTCCTGTGGTCCTTTGCATAGGTGAGGACACCGTCAAGACCATCAGATAAAACGTAATATATTCAACTTCAGTGTTTGAAAAGCTTAAATTTGCACTGGATTGATCTCTGGGCTTTCTGATGTCTCATGTCTCCAGAAAATCACTGGGAAACCAGCATTAGGTAGACATTGACTTTAAATAGCAGGTAGAGTTTTAACATTTCCCCTTCCATTGGTGTTGTTCTACAGCCCGGTTCCCATGTGTGTCTTCTCTAAAATGTTGTCTCCTCCCTAATAAAAGCAATAGATATCTGGCTGCATATTATGATTTGGGAAAGTGTACATGTTTTCTGTGTTGTATTATCTATGCATCAGAGTTTTCACAAAAAGCTGCTTAACGCATTGTCTGTATATCCAGAAGGGCACTTCCCACCCCCAATCGAGAAGCTGTGGGGTTTAAAGACCAGGTAATTATGAAAACTACATTTGTGACCATCAGAATAGCAAAGAGCTTGAAATTTGGTATTTGTTTTAATCCCTGTGTTTCTCTCTGACTTTCTCTTTCCTATGCTGCAAGACAATGCCTGGAGCTCCAAAACTAGCGAGTACCCCTGTGGTAAATATGTGTACATAATGCATAATATACGTCTGCTACATTGGTGTCATTTGGGTCGATCCTAAAGTATCCCAATGGTGCCAGTGCACAGACTATATTGCCAAAGCTTCCTGCACAGTACAGGTTTTGAGAGGCGCGTGTCGACTTACAGCTATCTAGCTGTGTCGTGTAACCCTCTGGTCTCCTGTCCCTGTGGAATTCATGCTATCCAGATATCTCTGTTACTTTCAGTGGACTGTGTTTTGATAAATAATCAAAGGCAAAATCCTCCATTTGATGAACTAGAAGGGGTTTCAATATTATTTTTGAATGTGGGGTTTTGGTTTTTTTTTTTTTTCTTTTTGGTGCTTTTCTGTAAAATGTTTATTTTAAACCAATTGTTCATCCTCCAGGTAGGTAAATCTGCTAAGGAATTTAGGGAGAGGATGCTTAGTAGTGTTTTCCAAGACTGGTTTTAAGGGAATTTCTAATCAAATTTTAACTGCCTTCAGTAGTTACAAGCCTCAGTGAAATATCTAGGCCAACATCCTCAGTAACAAAATGTTTGTGTGCTGCAAACATATATGTAATTTTGTAAAAATTGCCAGTTTATGTAAGGCACTTTGTCTGATTTGTCTGTCATTGGAATCACAAAACCACTGAAGTATATGGAAGATCAAAGGGACAGAGAAATGAAGTGTTTCAGGAGGAGTGAGAAGGAGCTATGCAAAACAAAGTAGCTTTCTTTTTCACTTTACATTTCACCTTCTTGCTGCTACATTTTTTTTCTGCTACAAACTGTCACCTTCTGCTTCCTCAGCTAGTATTTTCAATTCATTTTGCATGCCAAAACGGTGCAGGCTACCACAATCCCTGGCACCCCTTTCCTGACCATCTTATACCCAACACACATCTTACACCACCGCTTGTGTCAGTGTAATGCAGGAGTTTGAGAGCTCACTGCTACAAAGGTGAGAAAGAGTTCAAGGAGAAAATAAATAAAAGTCTGTCATTCGTTTGTTACAACAATATAAAAAGGTGGCAGAAGTTCCCTTATACAGAATTTCAATCAAATCCAGCCACATCGTTAGCTAATTACATTTTTCTGCCTGCCATTGTGACTCAATTAGAAGGCATTTATGAATCTGCGTGAAAGTAAATGAGGACACAGTGCTCTAATGTATTGTTCTGCTTCTTCACCCATTACCAAGGAAGTGACTCAAAAATTATTTTCAGTTTAAGAACATGCTTTTAGAGGAAATGTTTTGTGAAAAATTTTTGAAGTACTACTTCATTTATTAATTATTTAATCTTTAAATATTCAATGAGAAACTTTATTTTGCACTATAGTATGTTTCTATTTCTTTTTAAAGGTTTCAATTTTCATTTTAATTAGGAACAAACCTGACAGCTAAGCCAAGATACAGTTTACCTCAGTGGACTTAGAAGCTATTATTCCAGGGCTGACTCTCACCTAGTATCACTATATTCATTGGATGCTGTTACAGCTCTGGCTCCTGGACAATGTAAATACAATGCTGTCTCAGCTACCTGATAGAGTGTACAGTATCTGATGTGGGAAGTTCCAAGATTTTAGTGGCACCATCTGTATCATCAAAGAGCTGTGATTTACCTTCTGCAGGCAGAACCAAGTTCAGCAATATATTAATGCAATTATGATCCATATGAAGCAGTAAATCACTTAATACTGAAATAGTGCTTAGTTTAGAGTAAAAAAAAGACAGTTACCACAATAATTTACTACAACAGAGAATGAAACATACTACAGCCTCTTGAAAATGGCACGGCAGCATCATTTAAAGACTGCATTTAGCAAGAAACAAAAAGCCACCCCTCTTTCTTTTCTCTTTTTCCTTTTTTCTTTCCCCCAATTCATGGCTATAATTTTTTGCCATCTTCTAGTAACTGTATAAACTAAAAGCCTTGGGTCTTTTGGGTGCTGCTGGATTACCTTCAGGACTTCTCTAGTCCAGACCTTAGACCTCTTTTGAGAGAGAGTTTAAGTTCAGGATGATCAGAGTGGTGCATGATGAACCACAGTTCTCACAGTGAGTCAGCTCTGAGTAGCTGCCTGCAGCATGTCAGGGTCTTCCAGGTTGATGGGACAGTCCAAAAATCCTGCTGCTGTTTTGCGCTATCAAACAGAAGTTCCAGCTCCAGAAGCAAACACCAACTCAGGACAAATGCAAGTGACATCTGACAGCAGCATGTCCCATACCTCATCCTTCTCAGGGACTCGTGCAAGGCTGACTCAAAGACAATATCTGTCTGGTAAAAGACCAGCACTAACCTTGTAAGCACTTGGTGATGTCCTTGAAGGTTCTCCATCCAAACTGCACTAAATTCATGGGATTAGGCATATTGCAGTCAAAGGCCTTCATGCTGCAATGGCTGGAGGTATTTCTTCAAGCACGTACTTCACGTAGCATGGCTGATTCTCATTTTTTCCTTCAGAGACATACTTCTTTCCCCCTCCCAAAAAAAAAGTGACACTTCTTGAGATGTGCCTAAGCTGCAACTCCAAGTAAACCCGGATCTCCCTCGTAACATGGTTCAAACATTGTCCTCTTTCAGTATGGAGTGACAGGTTGGGATAAATAGAGTGGTTGCTCTAACATGTACCTAGTCAAATATTAATGAGCCAGCACACAGAAGCATGAAGTATACTTTTGTTTTTCATTAAGTGCACAGATTAAAGAGATGTTATTTTACTGTAATGCACAGAATTATGTCATTTCAGCTTAGAGGAATTGTTAATCACATCAAATTGAAATGATCCTTGGTTTTGTTTTAAAGAGCATAGAAGAACAAGAAGTAGAGGAAAAACAGAAGTAGAAATGGAATATGAGACTATAGTGAAAGTGAGTGAAACATTCCCCTTTCTATCGAGTAATGCTAATGTTGTTTTCATTTTACATGTCAAAACTAAGTCAGGAGCGTCCACAATTTACTGCCTGGTGGTTCTGAAATCTTTGAGCAACTATAGCCCTGACTATTACCTGCTAGCTGCATAACATATGCTGCCACTGGCCATTACATCCTTTTTATAGCGGGAAATCAATCTGTGGCTTCTTCAAATCATACCCCACCCCATTGTCTCCCTGCCTGTTTCCTTTATTGCTGCTTTTGCCCCACCTCAGTGCAGCGGTCAGGGGCTGTGTGCACCAGCATGATTATACAAGCTCTCTTTCCGCAGCCCTTTGGGTTTAGAATATCGTCTGTTCTCTGCTCACAGTAGCTGCAGTACTCTCAGATCAGATCAGAAAACCAGGCACTGTGGAACGTGTCTCTGAAGAGGTGAAGAAGACTGATGGCGGGGGGAGGGGACAGTGCGGGGGTAGGAGTTGAGAGCATCTGCATGTAGAGGTAGGAGATGGGGAAAGGTGTTGAAGGTAGGAATTCTGAATACTTCTGAAGATTAAGCTTACCAAGCAGATAAATTAAGGATTTGTCATCTGGGACACCAGAGGAAGGGATAAAGAAAGGATTAACCAGGGCATCAGAGCAGGAGAAAAAATTGGGGGACAAAGAGAAAGGATTTATGAATGTGAATCAGTAAAACAGGATCAGTGAAGCCTAAAGGGGAAGATTTAGAAGAGAGCGAGTTTTTGAGGTAGGAGGAAGGAAACAGAAGACAACAGGGGAAAAGCAGGCAAGGTCTGGAAGAAAGATGAAAGTAGATTAAACTGAAGAGTTTTTTTCATTGCTTTATGGAAAGGCTGATGAGTAGGACATGCTGATAGAAGAAAGTATTGTTTTAAGGGTGTCTCTGGTATCAGGAGACATGATTATGTGCAAGCAAAGTTCCTGATACTTCCTGTAAAGAGGGTCATGACAGGAGATCTTGAACTTTCACTGCCAAGGGGGTAGTAATAAGCCACATACCTTTGTCTCTGAATCAGTGAATCCTGCTTGCTTTGTATTTTTATTTAATATTTTGCATTTTGCTGCTTTCTTCTGGAATGCTTTGATATGCTTTGCCTGTCTTTGAGGAGAGAGAGAAGCACCATGACTCTCAGAGAGGTCTGTATCTGTAACAAAACCTGTCTTTCTGCTGCGCTTACCTGGACACACAGGATTTTGGCGAACTGCCGGGCAGGCAGTGTTTGCTTTTCAGTGTCCCCGGGCTCAACTCACACACATGTGCAGGGGTACAAGGAGCTTTCTCAAGAGAGCTCCAGCTCCTCTTTGCACCAGAACATCCCTCTGCAGCTTTACATCGTCCCACACAAGGCCTTAACAGTCGTTCTGTAAATCATAGTCCTTCCTAATGACAGCAAAGGCTCGGTTTTGGGGACTGCTGCTCTTCCAGTTTGTGCGATGCTGGTGCCAGCGTTTGCAGCGTTGAGGGCACACATTGCTATGAGCACTGTTCTGCAGCCTGGTCAGCAGCTACAACAGTGGTTCCTTGGGCTTTATCCCCCGGCTGTTTGACCAATCCTTCCAAGGTTGGGGTTTTTTTTGTTTGTTTCTTTTTCAATTACTGACCATGTGTACTTCTATAGACACGTGCTGGCGAGAAAGAAGGAACCAGCTCTGTGTGTTTGTCTGCCTTGCACAGCACAGAGGGACTTCTTTACTGAAATGCAAATGCTAAGTTTGGCTGAGGTATAAAGGGTGTCTGTAGCTTGATTTGTTGGGCTTTTTTACTATGAATCACATGTGGGCATCTGCTCACATGGACACCTACGTCTTCATGTATCTATACATATCATTACATGCTCATGCTTTATTCTAATATTCTTATTTTTGCTTGCTAAGTAAATTATTGGTTTTTCAAATACTTGTTAAAAATAACACAGTTGTAAATAATGGTTAGTTCTCTCATCATCCTAAGGTTAGAGTCTAAAAATTGCTGGGTGGGGGCCTTGATTTCATGAATGTTGTTTTCCTCTTGCACACAGGCAATGCAACTAAAAGTGAGTATTTCCTGAGCAAAAAAGTTGTGAGAAGAGAAAGTAGAGCCCATAATGAATATGTTGGCACACTGACAGTATTCAAAAGAGTGATTTGGTGAAGACAGCAAAATTAAATTGGCAATTGCTCATTACGGAACTGGGATTTCTTTGTTGTTTGTGTTTAAGTGTCACAAGAATATTGATTTCTCTTCCTGAGAGATGTTCTGTCTTCCTTTCCTGAAAAGCAGGAGGATAAGAATAGAGCTGAGCTGGCCTGAAACAACTCAGTGAACATTTAAAAAAACAGATGTACTCGTTTTAACTCTACTCTTGTCATACATCACTTACATCTTTAGCAGTATGAGGCCAACTTCATATCACCTGTCTGGTCAAATTAGGATATCCAGGAGGATCTTAGGGAACTAGGCAGTCCAGTTGCTTCTACAGGGCTAGAAGGAAATGAGATCTCGGAAAAGAGCTTCCTGTGATGTCATGTAAACACGATGCCAGCAGAGTTACTCCTTCCTCCAACTCTCAGGACTTCAGCAATGCAGACTGTGTAGAGAATGGTGTTAGGGGAAGCTATACCTGATGGAATTACCATCCAGCATTCCCTACCAGTGAAGGGAAATTGGAAAAAAGATGGCACTGAGTACGCAGAGGACTCCCAACTGGGGTGAAGTACTCCATCACCCCAGGGCTTACCTCTCTCAAAAGCAAATATGAGAATGATGGGAGGAAGATGATTTTCCTTCCACCCCTTTCCGTCCCCAGGGCAAGGCATTTTGAATGCTCTGAAGTCCCTGGATAGGAGGAGGCCATGCTGTGCAGACAGTTTTCCTGCAGATGATAAAGAAATGTATCAGCTCTTGCTGCTGTGTAAGAGACCACTGGCTTTGGGCTGAACAAAACTAGTGACCTTAGAGAATATTTCTATGCAGGAGAGATAGGTAATCCTTCTGAGCTGTGATAATAGCTGTGCAGAAATCTAGAGAAATTACCTAAATTTACAACTTCATCAGGAAATGGCAGAATCCACCCGTGACTAAATGTTAGTCATCTATAGGAGGAGCTTCCATTTAGTTAACAGGTTTGTCAACAGCAGGAACCTAAGATGAATTTTTTTTGAGACAGAATAAGGGAATTTAGACTTACAAATCTGGCCTGAACACACAGCTCTTCTTATTCCATGCAGAATGGCTTTTCCACTGGGACTGACTGGCCAGGTAGGGGTGGCTCTTGGGAGCTGTGACAAGTAGGATCTAAAAGCTACTGCTACACTCTCCTCGTCGTTTAAGCCATGTTTGAAATGAAGTGCATGGTAGAACTCTTCAGTGGGGCTTCATCCATATGTAGGTGTTGTCCAGAATCAAGCTGGCATTTTTTTTCTAGACCTGGATTTTTAAGTCCTTTAATAGCTTTTCCACACAACCAGCATTCTGCACACTGCAATGTCAGCCTCCATGTTTAATTACTGCATAGCCTGTGGGAATGACAGTGCATGTGGTAGCTCACATTCTGACAGCTTTATTTTCACAAAGAAAGTGTTAATGCCTGAATAAAACATATGGCGTGGAGCTCATAGGACAAACTATTTCACAAACTGCAGAAACTCAAGGTTAGTATTTCTAGAAACTGCTAGTATATTAAGAATATACTCCAGTCCTTCTTGATATTACTTGTATCAATATATTTAGAAGTACCTGTTTGGATCAGTGTTATTCTGTAAGGTGTTATTCAGGACAAGGAGATCTCAGTGTAACATTTCCACCCTTAAATAATCCTTTCTGCTGAAAATTCTGTGCATTCAGTTTTCAAAGCAGAGTTCCAGTTTCAGGAATCGGTACTCCTGATAGGTCTGGTGGCCTTGGTGGCAATTAAATCCTTCCCTGTTCTCTTAGTAATACACCTTATACCTCAAAGCCTGGCTGCTGCTGAAGTTGAGGTGCAACAGATGTACGAGCCTGTAATGCTAAGTAATTGTAGAAGCTCCTGGGAGCAATAACTCACTGTCAGTCTTTTTCTCAGGGAATCATTGTAATTCTGAGCAGGGGCACACGCTCTCAATAGCATAATGGAATAAATTCTGCAGTAACTTCTTCCAAATTCCATGTCAGTATTAACATCTCCTTTTGGCCTGAAGTATACCCTTCATTCCCATTTGTATTCAGACAGACACTACTGCACTTCACACTTGAAGATACTAATTGGTTGGAAATTAATTCATTTTTTTAAATTATTACTTGGTGGGTTTTATAATTTTTGAGTAATTTTTTTTTTTAATTTTTTTTTTTAAAGACCAGGATTACTTTGTTGCACTACCAGCTGCCCTTTACTGGTTGCATTCACACAGGCCAAGGGCCTCTCTATTGGCTGCCGCAGGAATTGATGCAGTGTGAGAAGCAATAAGACCGCTCACCACTCCACATCTTTTGTGTGAGAGGTGTCTGTTTTCCCTTCCAGTCACCAGGGAAAGAGTATGTATTATTGTAAAGCTGAATTTTGCCTGCTAAGAACTTGAAATACTCTGTGCCCTGCTGTACTCCTTTTTGAAAAGTTTTCTGAGTAGTGAGCTTCGCCACCCAGTCTTCCCAGTGCGATCGTCTGTTACAGGTGCCCACCACAAAAATGCCCATTTTCATGTCCAGTTCTGTCATTACCCAGAGATTTTCAGCGGGTGCCTCTCTTACAATATGCTGGAGATCAGAAAAAAAGCTAAAGATCTTTGATAAATATTTCACCAAGGACTCTTTTTGTACCTGTCTTCCCTGAACAAACTGTCTCTTCAGTAACATAATTTTTTATACAAAATCAGGTTATGCCAGTGAAGTGATTATTCTGATTTACTTAAAAGTAATCGGATGCCTTCTCTCTCTCTCTCCAGCGTGTGACTGTCTGAATCCAGAAGCACACAGGCATGTAATGAGAGGACTGGCTCACTATTCACCCTTTCTTCCCTCCTGTAACCACTTATAAATATTAGCAAGAGCTCTTTTTTAATAAACATGTGTATAATAGAGAAGATTTTTTTTTTTAGTGCCTTTTAAGAGAGTTGTGTATCAAGTGCAGGATACTGACAGTAGGAAACCTCACAGTGGCTAGGCTGAATGTTAAAGGGACTATCTTTTATTTGTGCACAGTAGTGTAAACCACCTTTGTCTGAGGATAAAAAGCTGTATTGCACACAGCAAGCTGACTGCCCAGTGCTCTGCCTTTTCTTATTTAAAAGTACAATTAGGCATAGGATACGAGGAACAGTAGGGCAGAACAGCTCTGTAACTGCCAGTGTAGCATGCAGAGAAGACTGACAGGCAGCAAGCTGTGACAGAAAGAAGTATCACTCTCAGGTACGGTTACCTCTGTCAGACATGCCTTTCAACACAGAATATTTCAGCTGCTTTGTTTCTAATTTCTAAGGCAGGAAGACACCATTCCCAAGATCTCTTTGAGTCAGCTGAATGTTATCTTTGACTCATTTGTGCTGCAGGCATACAGGATTTGGGCAAAAATACCTGTCAATTAATGGTTGCACTTTTTAACAGGATCCCGCTTCCCATCATTGCTGCCGCTGAGGACAGCAGCTGCACCAAGCAGCTGTGACTGATGTGGCAGTCCATGCTGTGTGCCTCTGACAGATGCCAGCATGAACCAGCTATAACGGTACAAATGCCAAATTGTACTTTCAGTGCATCAGCGAAGCAAAACATGACCAGACAAGACCAATTCAGTAGTGCTGAGGTCTGTTCTGCAAAGCCAGCAACACTTACAAGAGCAGGTTGAAGCTTTCTTCGAGAGCTTTAACAGAGAGAGAAACTAAAAATGGTGTCTTCTCCTGTTGTATAGACCAGATGTTCCTCTGCAACCAGCTTGCCTCTTAACTACCAAGAGTAACTAAACTACTTACATTTCCCATCCACATTTACCTTGCATTTGTAAGTGCTCCCATTGCAGAATCTTCTTAATCAGGTATCCTTCTGTGTGTGTGTGTGTTGCTGTCCTTCCTTTGCATTTATCACTGGAGTTCTTTTCTTTTTTGTCTGAACACAGTCATACCGTGCGATCGGGAAATGAATGCACTGAAAATGCAACCCTGCAAATGAAACACGTGGGTAACGCTTGTGGCTTCGGTAGTCTGTGTTAACTTGTGATGAGAGAGAACAGTAAACTGAGAAAGAGTTCTCCTGTGAATTCAGTGCCCCCATTATCTCTCCTCCTTTATCCGAAGGGCTGAGGAAACCCTTTGTGTTAGCCAAGACAGCTTGGTGCTTTGGCTTAATTTTCGTTGCATAATTTTAAATACAGATCGTGTCTACAGTGCTGCAATTAATGGATAGCCTAAAGACTTATTATTTCAAACTAATTGATATGTAAGAAAGTTTAAATAACATAAGCGATACATTTTTTTAGGAATAACTTCTGTAACTAAGTCAGAATAGTCTTTTTACTCTTATATAGAGTAGCAGATGACTTAATTATTCACTCACTGTCACTACATCTAATGCCTGTATGTTTTCCTATAGTTCTAAATACATATACATGAGATAATATTTTACAGCCATTGTTCTAAAAGGGTTTTTGCAAGTTCATAATCTCATTCATTTCTGATACTTGCCTACCATCATTTGGAATAGTCCCAAGATTCCAGATAGTTTCTGTTAGCCTGAACAAAAATGCCTACCTACACATATTCTAAACAGAGCTGAGCTGCAAGATCCATTTAACCAAGTAACCAATGCTTCTAAAGTATTCTTTTGTTTCCTCAAAGAACTTGACTGCTTTATCAAAGGCATTTATTTTTCTAGTGTTCAGTAAACTTATCTTCACCTAGATTGTGATCAGAATTATCACAGAATCACGGAATAGACTGTAAAGTTGTAAGACATCTCAAGAACTCTTTAATGCTTTTGGAACATGTCGAGTACCGAGTAATAATAAACCAGTTATAGAGCATTAAAAGATAAGTTCTTATAATGGAAGGAGGTTTTGTTCTAGTGCCAATTTTTTTTTCTTAAACATTTCACATGGTACAAAACTTTTCCAAGGTAGAAGCTACCAACAGCAATACACAAAAGTGAAATCAGATTAAATCCAAACCGGAGCTCTGAGGTGATACATTTTGATGGCATGCCTCTAAGTGAAAAAAAAAGCAAAGGGCTTAGTGAAGTTCTGTGAGATTGATCTCAGTTCAGGCTTGACCCTCTGGTGAACTAAACTTGGATGAACCGTATTAGCTTCAGAAGGAGAGAAGCCAGGGCCTAAATCCAGCACGCACAGATGCCAGTAAAAAAGCTCACCCTCCCTCTAGTAGGCTTGAGAGCTGGATGACGGCCCAGTGTGACCTCTGCACGCTGTGGCCCACCAAGATCGGCGGGGAAGGGAGGTACCAGGGGAAGTGAAGTGGTTTTAAGCTGTAGTATCCCTTATTTCCCTGTCTCCACTGGCTTCTAAGGAATTTGCATATCCTTTTTCCTAGCAACAGGAAGGTCTGGCCACAAAGGCCAACTGTGCCTTTGGCTGTATCACTGAGAGATCCGATCAAGAGGAATTTAAGATGCCCAACTGCATGGCAAGATGAAAAGCATATCATAGCACAGACTAAAACGCACAAGGGCTATGACATGCACATTCTCTGTCCCCATAGCTCACTGAACATATTCCACCACACTTACTGAAGCTGTGCTGGCTGGCACAGCTGCAGCATCCTCAGCATGGTAGTCCTTCATCCATCCAAAGCATTAAGAAAGCAAAACACCTTTCAGGGGTTTCCCTTCTTCACGGAGCTCAGGTGCTCCACAGAAACCCAGATCAGGTTCTACACAAAAAGAAAGGTCTGGGTGTGACTGTCATCTGACCTTCTCCAAGGGAATAGCTGTGTCTTCCTGTCTGTCGAAGCAGGTGTGGATTTTAAGCAGCAACCTTGCCCTGTTTCCTAGACATTTTCATGCTTTGCAGCTTCTTCAATTGCTGGGACAAGACATGAAAATCCTGAACCCCTGAAACATGCCTTTTACCCTTCTCCTTTGTGAGTCATACTGCCTCCAGATCTCTTTCTGGGGAGGAGGATGCAATTAATGCCATTCTGTGCCAGTGGTTCCTTCATTTGACCTGCGTGGTTTGTGCCTGTACTTATATGGTGCTGGTACTGTAGATCCAAAATCCATTGAGGTCTGTCACTGTCAGCTTGTAGACTTAAGTGAACTCCAGGTGTTCCCTTCAAGAGGCATGAACTCTGCACAGCAGTGGCACAGGCTTTGTGGGGTGGATCTAGCTATCTGAAGTTACCTTCTGTGTCAGTGTTTGCATTGCAGGAAGCTTGTTTAGCATCAGTGAAGTTCTCTGTGTGGTTTCTTTAAAATTTGATGGCTAGTTTGCAGTAGTCAGGGCTAATATGACCTTTGAAAAAATACTTTAAATAAAAAGCAACTGAACTGAAATATTAATATCTTGAACTTAATCATTAAGATGGCTCCATTAACCTCCCATTGCATGATAGTACTTAATCCAGTAACAGCAGCAGAGACAAGAAGAGGAGGGGTTTTATCCTAAGTTCATTGTACTGTCAGGAAGTAAAAACCTTCAGGCTATTTTTAATTAGATTGAACCTCTGGGCAGTGCCACTCTTATATTAAGCTATAAAGTTTTGAAGAGTTGCAGTTAAAGACACAAAAAAGTGTCTTGTGAGAAGTGGTGAATATATGGATGGAATAACAGAGATATGAAGGTAATAGCAGTGTGTAAGCACAGAGCAGCCATAAACTGTATTAGATACTGTAACCTTAGGAGCAATGATACATCTCTATTTAATGTTCATTAAGTAATAATTAACATGTACATCAATACATAAATTTAAATCCAGTTCCCAACTTTTTGTAATTGTTAAACTCAGCCTCAAAACTTTCCTGACACTTGGAAATGCAAAGGCCAAAACACTGAAGATGGTAAATGAGGGATGGTAGCTCTGTATCTGCTGTTAAACTTCTGCAGGCCCAGAGTAGATTTTTTTTCATTAGCTTGTTATGTTGGAAGGTAATGGATTGGTCACTAAATTGGCTCCCAGTTTGGGGAGAGACAATATACGTCTGCGCTAATAGTAAAGAGGAAGCCAGAGTGATGTTGTTAATGAGTTAGGAAATGTTTTGGAATAGCCTTTGTTGTTACAAGGGATTACAGAACTGCAACTACTTGAAAAGATTTTCAAAGCAACTTCTACGGCTTTGATCTTTATTCAGAGAGTGCTTGCTTTCTAGTCTAAAAACATTCACTTTTAACAGGATATTAACAGAAGGACTGACTGCTCAGTAATTTTCCAAGCAGACTTTCCAGTGAGGCTCCATCCTTCAGAGGCTTTCTGATGTGAAGAGGTGTAGTCAGTGCAAGGTAAACTTCAAAGTGCAGCGTAGGGCTTTATCAGTGTGATTATTTTTTGAACTAATGAAGGCTTACTTTTAACCTCCATGCAGTTCCCTGACAATTACCAATGACATGGAAATTATAGTGAACCTGTACCTTAAGGAACATGCCCTCTCAAGATACACAGGCCTCAGAGTATATTAAGAGCTCTTATTACTCTAAACAGGCTCGAGAGTCTGGGCTGAGTAGGAAGGGCAGAGCAGGGTATCACAGTGAAAGGCGGTGCCAGACTTAATCATAGGGTGACTCTGTTTCCATTGAGTAGCACACTGATGCAAGTAGAAAGAGACATAGCTGATTTATTTCCTCTCCATTGTCATATCTGAGAAGAAATCTCTGTGCTCAAAGGGGATTTTCTGCGATACCGATGGGGCCTGTTTAGAGATGTCCTGCCAAGAGTCAGACACAGGTGACACTATAATTATCTATTAGCGTGTGGATGTGAGAGACTGGAAAACACTTTGTTAAACTGTATTCAGAGTTCAGTTTAGGCAAGGATCCAAAAGCTGTGGTGTGGGTTTCACCACGTTTTTTTTCAGATCTGTGCTTCATCAGCTCCTGAGCCCTCACACAGGGCCCTCAAGCACCAGAAGCTTTCGTTCCTCATCTCTCTCCTTTTAAAAATAGCCAGAATCTCTCGCTCTGTGGGACAGAACCACTTTTAGGCAAAATGCATTACACATAAAGCAGCCCCACAGATTCCAGGCCCCCCTGGAGACATCCTGCTCAGCTGCCATGGTGCTGCACAGCTCTGAAAGTCCTGTGTTCTCTGGTCCACCCGGGATTTGAAATATTTCTGGAATATATTGTTGCTGTTCTAATCTCAAGATGTCATTTAAAAGGAGTTGCCAAGGGACTGCTATGACCTCTTGAGCTGAGAGTTACAATACTGCTACTCTTCCAAGGCCTGTTGCTGTTGGACAGTCAGCTGCCTGTTTATAGGGTGCCCTGGAGGCATCATGGAAGTGGGGGGGAAATCACTCATTAGAAGGTAATGGTTGACTGATTTTTTTGTTGTTGTTTGTTTTGAAGGCAGTATCCATTATACAGACAGCACTTTATAAAAGGACCAATTAAGAATCTCTGTTTGGGCTATGTCACTAGAGTTATTTACCCTGGATTCACCCCAATAAACTGAGGGCAGTATTTGATGTCAGAGAAGAGACTTCAGTAGAGTTTCTCTAGATTTATTGCATTGGAATTGAGCAGATTCTCTTTTGCTTACAAAGAAGCTAGCTTACCCTGGTAATAATGAAAAAGAGCAGAATCTCTTAAAATGTTATACGTGCTCATAGAGAGGGGGACTTGTTTCCTCATTCATGCTAGCTCAAATTATCTGTATTCATATGCATCATGAGATGCATAGGTCACGTATTTATAGAGTCATCAAAAAAACCACTTGACAGCTTAAAAAAGTATTTTATCCACAAAAGGAAACAACTGCACAAAGCAGTCATCAGAAAGAAGAGTAATTCCAAGTACACAGCTTAGAAGACACAGAGCAGGGCTTTGCAGGAGAACAAACTGCTGTACTGATCGAGAAACAGGAAAGGAAGTTGCTGTGAGAAGATCCTCCCACAGAGTTCAGTGAAAGCCGCCTCTTTAAAGAAAACACAAGATATCTGAAGTCACTACTACTAATAAAACTGCTACAAGGGAAATGTCACCAGTTTAAGCTTTTGCTGTAATAAGCAGAGGTACAGTCCAGGCATATGCATATATAATACCTGTATAACCTGGGCAGCACTGATGGGCGTCTTGTGGCTCAGTTATTGTTTAATTAGCTCTTGGAATAGATGTTGTTTTACTTTACAGAAAGATCCAAGTTTCTTTACAAGTGTTACAATCTAGGAACCCAGGTACCCAGTTTCTTCACAGTCCCTTTGGTTTAATTGACACTTAATAAAGGTGGAGACAGAGACTGATGAAGACCCTAAGGTTGCAGCCTTGAGACAGCAGATGTTAAAGGACTCGTTTATATGGGGGCCTGTACATTAGGGAGGCAGAGCAAGTTGCCTTCACTGTAACGGCAAGAGTCACAGAGCTGGAACATGGATGGTAACAGTCAGGGGCAGTGTATGAATAAGGGAGGAGAACTCAGCATACAGCTTCTGGACTCCTTGGCTGGTGACATGCTTGAGGTGTTACACAGATTTAGTTCAAGCCCAGTTTCTGAAGGACAGTATGCAGATTGTGCAGCCTGTTGACATAGGAAGGCAGGGACAGCAGTAATGGATCAGTCAGAAAGAGTAACTCCTGAGCAACACTCCTGGTCTTGGGAAAAGCATGGAGTCCTTGCAGGGTGGAATATCAGCTTGATGCGTTAGACCTTGTGTGAAGAACTAGAGAGGCTTCATCTGGGAGAAAAAGGATGCAGGGTGGAGCTGGGGAGAGAAAGTCCTGGAGTTGGTGTGTCTTGTGTCTGTCATTGTCTGAAAAGTAACCCTTATCTGAAAGGTAGTGATGGACATGCACCAACACTGAGATGTCCTTGTCTAAGGAAAGAATCCTTCATGGGAGCTTTCCAGTCTGTGTAGACGTTTCCTTCACCAGCTGTCTGCATAGTGCAGTGCTATTCCCTGCATCGTCCCTGATAATGAGTGCCCTTAGGTTTTCTTTAATGATTCCCCACTCCATCTGATGAAAAAAGAGAAAGAAAAAAGAGCATTTAGATGCTCTCTGCACATGTAGAGAGAAAACTCCTTTCCCGGGCCTGGAAAAACAGCTTCCCGAGAAACTGCATTTCCCAGCTGCTTCTTTGGGCCATTCTTCCACATGGCAGAGGTGGGCACATCGCTTTTGGAAAGGTCCTGCAGAGGAGTCCCAGGTCCTCCTCAAACCCATCAACCTTAGATCACCATCTGTGGCAGCCCCTGGCACGCTGAGTGCTGCAGAGTGACTGCGGCCACGAGGCGCAAGGACAACAAGCAGTGGTTACTCCTTTGCTTTCCCAGCAGAAACCTGTTTGGTGGAGGGAATAACACGGTCCTTAATAAGAAACTCCTTCTGTTTCCAATTAAACAAGAATTGCTGCCTATAAATCACTTGATCCCCGAGCTCTGTTCCTCAATTTCGCTCTCCTCATTATTAGGCGTCCATCTGCTTTTAACAATTCTTGCTACTCCTATGTCTTTTAATGCTGTGTCCCTCCAGAATGGCTTTCTAATTAAGTAAGCTCTGAAAATGAAAAGCAGCAGAGCAGCAGCTTGCTTGCTCTCCGTACCCTTAATCTGGGAGTCCTCTATGTGCTATTTTGGAAGCTAAATTGAGGTCACTGACATTATGCATATTTGTTGTCTGATGCAGTCTTAAAAGCCCCAAATCCTCTCTTCAAAATTATCTTTCGGCACATGGGTCAAACATTTACAGGAAGAAAAATCAGGATTTGGAGCTTCAGGAGATTTAGAGACACGGGAGGAGGGAGACAGGGCCACAGTCTGAGACGAGTACTTGTGTTGCAGGGTGCTTCCACTGCCCAGGGAAGGATCAGTGTCGCTGGGGTTGAGAACAGAAACACTTCCAGAGCCGTGCGGAAGGGAAATGGGGGCTCTGCTGAACAGACATGTCCTGCAGAGGCTGCGGCTCCCCTGGGGAGACCTTATAGCTGTATTCCAGTACCTCAAGGGGGCCTACAAGAAAGATGGGGAGAGGCTGTTCAGTAGGGCCTGTTGTGACAGGACAAGGGGTAATGGTTTCAAAATAGAGGGAAGGAGATTTAGATTGGATATTAGAAAAAGTTCTTTACTGTAAGAGTGGTGGAGCACTGGAACAGGTTTCCCAGAGAGGTGGTGGATGCCCCATCCCTGGAGACGTTCAAGGCCAGGTTGGATGAGGCCCTGAGCAACCTGATCTAGTTGGGGGTGTCCCTGCTTCTTGCAGGGGGGTTGGACTAGATGACCTCTGGGAGTCCCTTCCAACCCTAATCATTCTATGATTCTATGATTCTGTTACGAATCGTGTTGTAACCGGCTACTGGCTCTTGCCAAAACATACCCTGTTAAAATTGCACAGAAGAAATGAGGTTCATCAGGAAAACAGAGAGAGCTGGCTGGTACTGCTTATTCAGAACTAACTGCTGTACCGCGTGTGGGTAGTGCCATGGCAGTTACGGACACAAATGGGCATCAGGCTTCAACTAGTCAGTCAGTGCATTAACCAAAAGCAGTCGTCACTTTCAGAGTTTGCTGCCCTCTGCCTCAAGGGGAAGTAACACAACTTACAGATTTCTCACATTTGGATTCAGAACACAAAAATTGTTAAAATCTTTTTTTTAAAGCTTCATGCTAAAGAGTTTGCTGTTGGAAATGTCAGATGTTGTTGGAGATACCAAACTGCTTAGTCCTCAGAGCGCGTTTTTACCTGTATTGTTGAACCAAGATATTTTGAGTATTTTCTATTCATAATGCCCTGAATCGTTCAGAGCAAAAATGAGTGTGATTGGGAAAACAATGTATTTATGAACAATGCAAAAGTCAAAGAGATTTAAAAGGAGGGATAAAAGAAACAAAACCAAACCCCGTGACCTTACAGAAAACCTAAGATTTAAAATCTGAGATTTAAAAAAGTTTATTTTGCAAGATATCGAGATTTGCGTATCACATTTTTGCAGTGGAGGAACTCGATCAAAACAAATATGGCCACAGTGCATGGTTTTGATTGAACAAAATTCCATTTTGATAGGCTCTTTTCACTGACATGTGTATCCAATTTTATTTCCTACATAAATTTATCAAAACATTTTTGTTTGAAGATTAATTATTCAGATGCTTTTTAAGAGGTGACCCTTCTGTTATTTTTGAGTTGAACATAATATTCTTTTTTAAAAAAAAAATGTGAGCTGGAATGAGTCCCAGCCCATGTGGAAGTGGGTTGGTTTTGCATCAGAAATGGGATCTTGCATCAGGAGAGTGATGCTACGAGGTCACTCCACTGTGCAGACCAAGCACGCGATATCTCAGGCTGTATGGGGTACAAAGAGAGAGGAAAACCATTTGGAAAACACTTTGATTAGTGACTTCTGAAACTCTGCTTTTAAGGTAGAATGCAAAGGAGCAGCAGTGTTGGCATTAACAGCTTCAAAGGTGTTGCTGTGGCAGGAGGGAATATGGGTCAGATGTGTTTTTCCTCACAGTTTCCCTTTCCCATGGGCTGCCGAAAAGAGAGGGAGGAAGTTAGGTGGAAGCAGTGCTGTGTATTGGTCAGCCGTGTATCCACCAAGCCATGGAGGCTGCCTGGGGATAGATATGGCTAGAATTTCACCAGATGCTGGAAACAGCACCAGCCACAGAGGCATTCCCAAATTTCCCATGTAAATTTGCCATTTATGTTTCTGCAGATGCCTTCATCCATGGCTTGAGCTGCTGCAGAACGTTTCTTAGCTTTGCTCTGCGTCAGAAACTGCTGGTAGCTCATTATTAAATCTTATACCTCATTAGTCCAGCTTGTTTGCTTTCCCAAAGTTATCTTAAAACAATCCTCAAAGGGAAGAAAAGGAAAAAAAATAATTCTGCTGTAGGAAAGCGGGATGAGATGTGTCAGGTAGTGAGAAGGGAGAGAAGTTCATCATTCAAAGCCCAAACTTGGGGACAAGATAATATGAAGCACTGTATATGTGGAATAATTAAGGAATAAGGGGTTTAACACACTTCTTTCTTAATTTTCATGACTTGTTTTAAACCTCAGCACTCTATGTGAACTTCGGCTCTCCTGGTCACTTGTGTTGGCAGCACGTTGCGTTTTTCATGTGATCGTTTTATTTTTGCTCTTGGTAGAAACAGAAGTTCATTAGATCACATTGCAAGTATGCAGAAGTCTACGGGGGCTCGAATGGGACAGTCTGAACCCACAATTTCTGCTTTTGTGATTCTTTATTGATCACAGTTACGTTTTTGATGCTGTGGTCACTATTTAATGCCATGTCCTGCTGTGGTGGGTGTGGTAGGTTCCCCAGCAGCTCGCTATCCATGCTGCCAGCAGTTTTAACAATACTGTGTGTTTCCTTCCCTGAGGGCATTTTCTGTGCTTTAAGCTGAAGGACCATGCTCATTCTCATCTCCCACATTCCAAGGAGGGGTTGCTGAGGCCTTTCTCTGAGTGATGACCCTTTTTGGAAAGCCCTTGTAGTCAAGGATGCTGAAGAGCCCTTTGAATTGAGAGGGAATGTGAGCCCATCAGCTGGGAGGCTGGCTGGCCTCCAGGAGCTCTGCTGAAGAAGGCACAGGCTTAGTCATGTAAAGCCCTTCTCCTTTCCTGTCCCCATGGCCCAGCCGTAAGTGGATAGAGGTTGGTGGTGTTCATCCAGGGCACAAGGGTGTGCAAGCCCAAGCCACACAGCCTAACAGCTGGCTCAAGCCAGACCCTCAGGCACGGCTTCCCTGTGGAAATCACTGTGGGGTATAGTGAACAGAGGCAGAACAGGCACAAGCAAAGCCTCACCGTAACTACTGCTGTTTTGAGCAGGACAGCTTGGTGGCCCAGTGGTCCACAACCTGTTCTAAACCTGTGCTGGTGTGTGTCTAGTCTGATAAGCAATCATATGGAGTGGAGGAGAGCCCTTTCAAACCAGAGGCAGCAAAGGATGGCACCTCCCGAGCTTTTATCCCTACCTAAGCGAAATTTCTCTCCTTTCATCTGTAATTTGGGGATAATTAGACTGATAATTACCTGTTTTGTAAAGTTGATGTAGGAGTTGATGCTGTTTAACCAACACTGTCTGGTAAAAAGGATAGGTATAGATAGAAGCACCTGTTCAGGAGTTAGAGCTTCTGGCCACAGCCATCAAGTGTGACTAACATGTTTATCTCATGTCCCCAAGGACCCTGCTGCAACCACATAATGATGGCTCCAATTTTAAAGTGCTCACTCACTGCCTGTAAGTAAGATACGTGGGGTGTGATTTACCTGAACAAGAAATCATGTTTCCATCCCCTTGTGGGACAGATGCTGAAGCTGCATGGAGGTGACATCAGTAAGTCGGTTCGGTTGAGGTTCAGCAGAGAACAGAGAACCCATAAGAGATAGTGAGATAACAGGAGAGAGTGAGATAACAGAAGGAGAAAGGTTGTTATGTGTTAATGGGAACAGTGGTCTAGATAATGATCTTCCCATCTAATCATCAGTCTCATTTTCCTCTCCTCTGGCTCCAAAATCTGAAAGCACCGCCTTGTTTAGCAGCTAGAGAGCAGGGGGATCAGGGTAGATGGGCTTGTGATCAGGAGCAACCCAAGGGGACAGCAAACTGAATGGCAGGGCCATGTTGGGCTAGAGTCTGGTGGGGTGCTGGTTGCACATAGAGGTTTTAATTCAGACACACTCTGACACAGAACTTGCTGTGCCATCAGCAAGCCAATAAAAGACTTAGATGGCTACTGCCTACTATTGGGAAGGCAGCTTTCCCTTAGTGAATGACCCAGGATGTCCCTGTGAAGCCACAGGGTATGGTTGTCATTGTCTAATAGAAGGATACCAAGGGTTTCAGAAGGAAAACAGCTGGGGTTCTTGAGGGTTTAGGCAGGCAACTCATTTCTTTAACCTTGAGCTGTAGCTGTTTGCCAGTGTTGGTGCCCAGACCTGGTGGTTTATGGAGAAAAAACTGTGAGACTGTCATGGGTTTGCAAGCCCCAGGCTCGCTGAGAAAGACTTCACTGAGGGGTCAGGTCTGGGTGTGGGACAGCTGTGTCGCACCCAGGCTCACCTGGCTCATTGCAGCTGGAGTCTGGTGTGGTAGCTTGGGGGTCAGCTGAAGAGGAGCAGGGGGAAGGGCTAGCAGTGTCTTTTAAACTAAAAGGAAAACTAATTGTTACACACTGTTGCAGTTTTAATCAACCCTCCTTGTCTACTGTCTGCTCCTTCTCAACTAACTTCAACCTTCTCGTGATTAGATATCTATATAGACTCTCTCTGGAGACACTGGAGAGAGAGAGAGCAGTAGCTCCAGATTCGTGTAATTTCTATTAAACCCTCGATTTAGGGGGGATTATCCACTGGAGGCACTTTAGGAGGTGAATATTAGACACAATTGCTATCTAACAACATGCTTATGGTTGCACCGAGTTCAGATAATGTTCAGTTCCTGAGGGATTTCAAGTATTTCTATTGCTCTTAAACCTAATTAAGCAAATCAAAGTTCTGAAGGAAGTTGGGAGCCAGGAGACTCCCTCTGACTTTTGATTTTACATACCTCCTTCTAGCCCTGAGGTGCCCAAAATGTACAAATCCAGTAATTCCACATGTGACAAGGAGGTGGGGACATGCAGCAGCCCAAACCTGGCTCAGGCACTCTACAAAGAAAATCACGCCGCTTCATGTATCTTCCAGTGCTCTGGAGCCTTTCCCATGATACTAGATTGATAACGAAAATTCTTTATTAATCTGCCATTGTTCCTGTTGCAGATTAACCCAAGGAGGTTTTGTCCTACAATTTGCATAAATCTCCCTCTAACTGCAGTAGCATCCTTGGGTAATCGTTACAAATAAACAGCAGGACTCACCATCTTCCCTCTCTCCCTCCTGTTTCTTTAAGCAGTGCTGGTCCTTAGCAGTGACCTGTAACCAAAAGCACGACTGCACCATGGTGGCAGAGCCTTTGCCTAGAAGATAATCTTTGGACTTGCAGCGTGACCCGCGCGAGTGCCACGCTGCCGTCACTCTGAATCAGAGACCAGTGCAGGTGTAGGGTCTTGGTGGTTGGGGTCACTGGGCAGCACGAGTGGAGTCCTGGGGCTGCAGGGCCCCGGTGGTGAGCTGGGCGGTGAGGGATGATGCTACATGATCGGAAACACTCTTGGAAATGCTATCAATATGGAGACAAAAGGAGGATCCCTCCAAAACCTTTAAGCTAGACATAGAGACAGAAAACAAAATATGTTTAGGAGAAGAAGAAAGGGACCAGGTGAAAGAAGGGCATTATGGTAGTGATTGTCCAACAAACGATACAACTAGGTATTTTTAACCATTTGTGCCTCAGAGTGTTTGTCATCACTGTGACACCGAGTGGGAAAACTGAGGCCAGAACAGAAGAAAATGGCCAGAAACAACATGGGAAGGGGGCTTTAGCAAGAGAACCAAAAGGAAAGTGCCAGATCGTAGATCTTGAGAAAGAAAAGCTGCAAAATTTGTCTAATTAAGGAATGTAGAACTAGACCGGGTGAGCTAAGGACGTTGATTTGCACATCAGGAGAAAGGAGAAAGGAGAAGAGGCCTCACAAAAATAAAATCGGAGATGCAGGATGAAAACCAGGACAGAAGCATGGGGAATGGGATTGGAAAGGCTCAGAGGGAGGGGTAGTGGTGAAGTCACATGCTGTGGACAGACCAAGGATGGTAAGAGTAGTATAGGTCCTAATGTTCGAGTGAAAAAATTTGTGTTGCCTGTTGAGAGCCGTTGCAGTGGGGTGAAGGAGACTTCAACTAGACAGGATAGGCTTCAAGCATATTGCTGAAGGATCAGAATTCACAGCACCTTTATACCTCCTGGAAAAAATAAATCTCAAAATACAGTTGCCAAAGAAACTATTGCGAAACTGCTGCAGCTACAGTTAGCAGAACCTGGCTCCCTCTTTATAAGAAGGTGGGTGGATGGATGGATGGATGGATGGATGGATGGATGGATGGATGGATGGATGGATGGAGTGCTAGCAGGGTTTGGCTTTGAAACTCACCCCCTTTGCTTCCTGCTGTGCTCATGTTGGTCATGATGAAAAAATTGGCTTTGTCTTCAGTTGAAACCTTCAGACACATTAATGTTCTTAAAATAATGGATTGTGGAGAGCCTAATATGGGCACTAAAAACAAAGGCTATACAAATAAACACTGGGAAAGGGCCCAAAGCTTCCTGAAGACCGATAGCCAGATTTCTTTCTGCATGCCTTTTGCATCCTGTTGATGATATGACACTTTTTCCCCAGTAATGTCCAACACACATACTGCATTAATCAGATAATGTAATTTTCCATGATCTAACCCTAAGAAATGTAATTTAACTTCTTTTTTTTTCCCCTCCCTCTTTGACTACTTTTGACAAGCGTCTTTTTCCTAATGGTTTCTCCAAGCCGAGAAACCTGGCAAAAGTTGTTACATTGTTCTGAGAGCAACGTTTGTGCTGTGATTAATGTGTGGTGAGCTACCTGAAGGTTAATTACGCCTTGCTCTTCCAAAGGCTTGTCTGTGATCCATACTGCACCTGAATCGGGCCTTGCAGAAGCCAGTGGGAGTATGGATACCAACACAGTTAAATCCAGATACATTCTAAGGGTTTGGGTACCCAAGAATGGCACCCAAAACCGGCCTTAGGCACAAAGGACCGCACGCTCCTTCAGCTTGGCAGTGAGTGCATGGAGGTCGGTAGGCGCATCGGCTGTGTGGCACTGATCCCACAGAGGACTGTTCTCCGGCCGCGCAAAGATGCGTTGTTAATTCCCCCTGCCTCATGTGGTCCAGTCCCTCTACTGCAGCGGTGGCCTCATTAGATAAGACTGAGGACAGCTTGTCTCTCTTGTTGTAGTTGCAGGTGGAACTTGATCAGGAGTATCAAGACAAATTCAAAAGACTGCCTTTGGAAATTCTGGAGTTCGTGCAGGAGGCCATGAAAGGGAAAATCAGCGAAGACGGAGACCACAGTTCTGCCCCCTCTTCCCTGGCATCTGACAGTGGAAAATCAAATCATAAACCTCTGCAAAGTGAAGAGGAATTGGAAGAAGATAATCCAGAAAAAGTGTTTGATACTACTTTTTAACTGCCCACGAAACAATCGGTGTGCCAGGGCGCACCGCTCCCCAGCTGCCCATCTCTGCTGTCCCGATGTGAGCTGCCCCTGAAGCGCTTCGGGAAGCAGGAGGAGTCTGCATTCGGGTGCACAGTTCCCAAAAGGAACCTTTTATGAAAAGGGTTGTGCAAAGGTCTCCATTCCCTCTCTTCATCTTATTATTATTCGGAAGCTTAGTGCAGTTGTAATAGGAAAATTGATATGTTAACCGTCCTCTTTTCCTCTCTCTCTTTCCTTTTTTCTCTTTTTTTTTTTTTCTTGGCCAATTTACAATGGTTAATTTTCTGGCCACGTTCACTGTTAAGAATGTTTAATGAAGACCAGTGTATTGTTCAGAGACAAATGTGTGCAGATTTCCTTTTGAAGTGCCAGTGCAAAGTGCTCCAAACTAACGCAGATCCTAGAGAATATTATAACAGTACTTAATCCTATTTGTTTCCTTCTTTATAACTGCACCTTGACAGCTGTCCCATCATGTTACGTTTGCACTGAAACATTTAATCCTTTTTAGCTTTGCAAGCACCGGTGGCTTGCTGTCCTGATGTTGTGTTTATCACATGGAAATATATTTGCTGCTGAAAATTCTTGGAACTGTGGGGACAAGAGGAAAACAAAGAACTCTGCCTGGAGATTGTCACTGCCTGTGTACGTCTGTGTTCGTTTCGCTGTGTGAGTGCATATATGTTTGTATATATATACACACATATATATATATATAGCTATATGTGCACACACATCCGTCTATATACACGCACGGCATGTTTCTATTTGAAGTCGGTGTGGTCTCTTGGCCAAATGAAAAGTTCCAGGGATACCTGAATAGAGAATCTGTATGAAAGCTGACATCTGGGTTATACTGCTATAAAATAGTCATTGAATCATAAAATTCTTTTTGTGGTGTTAGTGTTGTAAATCAAAGTAGGTTTAGAATATAAATTTGATATATATTTTGCAGACTCAAAAGTATTGATTTTAAGTATCATATTTTAAGCTTACTGAATTTGATAGGATTATAAAATGTTTAGGACTGCAGTATTTGAAATTTAACAGAATCTTCCATTATTTTTAAGACTGATGTTCAGTTTTAATAAGGTCTGACATTTAAAAGCAAAATATAAGAACCTGATCACTGTTATTTTAAAGTGTATATTAATCCATTTAACTGACTTCTTAAAGTAAGAACAGTCCAAGTTAGTGCACTGTACGATATGCGTGGGAGAAGTAACAGCACATTTGAGACACTTCTATCAGCAACGGAGACTTTGTGAGCAAAGTCAGGATATTTGAGGAGGCCAAGAAATGCCGTTCTCTGGATTCCCATACTAACAGAAACAGGAATATGAAACACTGTGGACGGATTCTTGTTTGTACCCCAGCCAGAGCAGAGTGCTAAAGGCCTGTCCAGCCGCGTGGCGAAGAGGTGTCTGAGGGTGAAGGGGAAACTAGCTGGAAAGACACAGATCTGCATCGAGAGGCTCGGTCGGTCCCGCACACCCGCGCTCCCTGCGCACCACTGGGCTCAGCGCAGCACCGCTGGGGAGCAACGCCCACGCGCGCGGTTGCACGATCGGCGGCCTGCTCTCTGCTAGAAGGAGATCGGAGAAGGAGGCTGGTCACAAAGGGAGGCATTCGAATACATCGTAACAGTTAAGTTACTTCCATTCCCTCAGGATTTTAGTAAAGTAACTTATTTTATTTAAATTTAAGCAATAAAATACAAGTCAAGCTTAAGTTTTCAGTTAGATAACGGTGTGTGTATATGTATATATATAAGTTGAAATCTTGGAAAACAAACAGTATTTTGATGTTTCTTTTTTAAACTTAGAACAGAAAGAAAGAAAAAAAATTGCACATTGGAGATAATGCTTTGGGTGAAACTCTTGTGGTTTGTGACGGTGAAATTAGCGAACGTGAAATTCAAAAATCCGACTTTCGTCTTAAGCTAGGAAAGGTGGTGAACCCTCTGTTAATCCTTGCTTTGCACTTTGAAATCAAGCTTAGTCACTCATTGGAAATGTAGAGAGTCAAGATGTAATGCTGCATTTTATAAAGTGAAGATGACACATTGCCTAAATTATTACAAGAATAAACGGATAGCGGTGTTCACAGTAATCCTGAAGACTATTACATTACGGAAACCGTTGTACAGCGCAGCCTTTGTGGTCAAATCTTAGCTCCTTTCGATTTCAGCGCCACGTTCTCGTGGACTTGGGCGGAACTAGGACTTCACCACAGTCTTCAAAGAAACTTGGGCAAATACCAATTAACCTTTTATTTATATTTCCAGAAAAAAATCCACGAACACACCGGTTGGATTCAGTGTAATATCGGCTGTAGTCATTTTACAGGACGTTTGTATCTGACCATTTCCTGTACTCACATCTTTTTATATCTGTACAGTGCCACTCTCTGCAGGTGTAAGGTAGTGTGTGATACTGTACATCTTGCATTGTTCAAAATATTTCAGTGAAACAGATATCATTTAATATTGATATTACTTGAACTAGAGTAAGATAATGAAAAAAGGGTCTTTATGATGTGCAAGTCTTGTGCCTTTTATGTATTTGCCTTGTTCTGTGTTGAATGTGTGGAAATGCTGTATCGTGGACTTCCTGCTGTATAGAATAGAGCTGTCTATATTAAACTAGGTCGTGCACTTCAGATATCTTTACACTACTGAAAATAGCTTGGTTTTTGCCATTATAATCAGAATTTTAAAAATTCTAACGAAGGCCAGACATTTTAGATTTAACATGTTCATAATTATGTTAATTAATGCTCATGTATTAGCTAAATGTTCACTGAAAGATAACTAAAGGGACATCATTGCTTGCCTTTCTTTGAAATCAGTGTTGCTCTTGTACATTGTATTAATAGTGTCCGTGATTGATTAGTCCTTGATGATTTGCTTTCAAAGTAGGATGAAATATTTCGGTTAACATGTACATATTTTTCGGTTCCTCAATCTATGATTGTTTCAGAGGCATAATTCACATTTTTGTAAAGATTCTATGCAATTTTGTGGCATGATGTTTCTTCCACTTGTAATTTTATGTGCTTACATTACAGATCCAAAGGACAAATAAAAATTTCTTAACACAAGGCAGTTGTTTTCTCTGGTCATTGACTCCAGAGCCTCAGTCGACTCCGGAGACCCCGCTGACCTCAAAGATCTTACCCTGACCCCTTCGGTCCCATGAAGGGCAGAGGCACAAGGAGTCAGGGAAGTTTCCTCACAGGCTTTTGGCATCTCAATGATGACAACAAGAAATTGCCTGTGCCTGGGCATCCCCCACCCCTCCCAGCAAAATGTGCATTTGCTGGTGCTCTGACACAGGGGAAAAAACAAAAACAAAAGTGTGGGGCATCCAGTGAACTGGTAAGAAAATGTATTGGTTTAGAGGAGAGGCCTTTGTGGAACAGCAAGTGCACGGTTATCAGCCATCCCTGTAAGCTGCCTCAACAACCCAGAGCAGCCTTACTCCTCCTGTGCTGCCCCAGCTCGTTCACTAATCACCCCTGCAATCATGTACCTTTGCAGGGGCCTTCCACTGAGAGCACTGAAGAATAGATCTATCCCTTCAGCTTCTGACTTACTTTTCCCTTTTTAATTTACAGTGTAAAAAATCACCTCCAGGAGAAGAGATAAGCAGGTATATTAATCCAGTGTACTAAGGGATATACCTGTTAAAATAAACAGTCTCCAGGGTAGCTGGAGTCAGAGGTGTGGGTGGGGAAGTGGGCTCTGACGAGGGGCATGGACAAGGCATGGTGTAAAAGCAGGCAAGGGAGGGAAGCACAGCTTAAAAAATAGCAGGTGATGGTCACCAGTGAAGTTAAGGAAGGATCATGTTCTGGGATACAAAAAGGGCCTCTGAAGAGGGGCCATTCCCTGGTGGGCACTGGTAGGACAGTCTTGGGGCTTGTGCTGCTTTCCACAGGGTGGTTCCCTTTTAAAGTAGGTGAGTTTAGAGGCTGCTTATAGGTTCCTCAGGATTGGGATGAGGGAAAACAACCTGAAGAAATGAAAGATCCAAGTCTTCAGCTTGCAGACAGTAAAGAAGAAAATACTGGAGGTAACACATTAACTACTGCGTAACTGATACAGTTTTAAAGGGCTGGGGTTTGTGGAATGGTGGGCTGCAGAACATGATCAGGAGACCCTAGCAAGCAATGCTAATTGTTTTAACTAGAACCCAACCAGAGCAGGTAGAAGGGCTTTAAGTAGCACTGGAGGAGTCAAGCTCTAATTAGAAACAGATTGAAGCCAACACGATGAATGTGAAGGGAAGAAATTTAAAACCTGCTGCTTTATCAATGGTAGAAGCCTGGCTTAATGAGCAGGAGAGCTTGGCAACTTCCATTGCTGAGCACTGTAATGTGATTAGTGTTACTGAGCTGTGGTGGGATAATTGGCCTGTTCAAATAAGTGATTATAGCCTTGTGTAATGGGGATCAACTAATTGAAAAAAGAGAAAGAAAAAAAAAAAAGAAATAGGAGGGAGGGGGCTCAAACTTTGTTCTGCTCTTGATGGAGTTTACTTGGTAAAATGTCACTGCACTGATCTAATCTACTGATGGCAGGAGGTGTGAGCAGGGTGGGTGTCCTGTCTTCAGGTAGGAAAGAGGTTACCAGGTGTTAAATATTCTGTCTAGGTTTTGTACCAGCATCTTCAGGAGGGTGCACAGAAAATCCATCTCTGTGCCCTGCCTGTGCTACATAGATTAATAGCTGCATGTTGCGCTTCACAGGAGAACTACTGGAGGCTGGTGCACTCCCTGCTCAGGGGGAAAGGGGAGAGGCACCAACTGATACAGGAAAGCCAGAGGTGAGTTTGAGACTGAGCACGTTCTCCTTTATTTTCTTCCTTTCTGCATAAGTTCACCAGAGATATAAAGATGGAAGACGGTGCCACAGCATGGTACAAGCACCATGCAGTCAGTGCAGATGCAGCAGAGGAATGTTACAGAAAAGCCAGACCAGACAGTCTCAGTGTCCCCTGGCCTTAAGGTCTGTGAGTCTCATAACCAAGTTCTTCTCTTGGAGGGGATTTTTGCCCTCAGGAAGGCACTTTTGTATGTGATCACCCTTTGGAAAGGCTTTGTAATGTCCTTTAATTGCCAGGGGCAGTTGAATAGCTCTGAGAGCAGCCTCTGCAGTTCAGCCATGCAAGATGTCTCCCAGAAAACAAGCCACCTCTCTCCAAGGGTGTAAATCAGTGAAAGTATGGCATCCCAGGAGCCCTCAGCAATAAATAAGGAACTCAACCCATGTGCTCTTGCAGCTTGCCACCAGCTGAGTGGAGCAGATGAAATCCCTGGCTGGAAGCTAACCCAAGCCATAAAGTCTGTGGTGAGACTCTCTCTGACTCATCAAGTGCTGCTTTTCAGCCCTGGGGAAGCAGCTGGAGACAGCACCAGGGAGGAGGGGGAGGCCGTGGCCATGACATGCCACTATTTCCATCCAAGGGTGCAATGATCTCAGTAGAGAGCTCGCCTTCTGAAGCTTCCCTCTCCATCTAGGGGAAATGCCTCTCTGGATGAGAAGGGACCTTGCGACGGAGGAAGCCGCCTGTATTCCCTTCAGTAAATAAACACGATGCTCTGCTTCCACTTGCTGCTGCAGAACACTCCCTCTCATCCTCCAGCTGGAGACAGCAGCCCAGCCAGCAGCAGGGCTGTTAGCTGCAGTGATCTGTGGGCTGGAGGAGACCACAGAGGACCCTTCACACCATTGCTGCCTTCTGTGCCTTGCTTGCAAAGCTGCAGGCAGCTGCCAGACCCGGCAGTGAGGGAGGGGAGGGGGAAAGGAACTTCCCTGCTCCCGGGAAGTATTTTCCTGCACTTGAGGAAGCACTGGGCAGGGATGGTTCACCCCCTTGGCAGGGCTGAGGATGGCACAGACTGGTGCATACAGAACGTGTCCTGCATCACCTTGGTTAGCACAGCACTTGGAGCGATGCCATGAAATGCCACTGTGCCTCAGGACCCCAGGCAGCGCAGGGTCCCTCTTCTCAGCGCTGCTGAGAAGCCCTGTGCTGCCTCTCTTATGCAGGACCCAACTCAGCCCAGTGCTCTGGAGCGTTCACCAGTGAGTGCCTCCTACATCTTGTTGCTATTAGCTCCTTTTATTATATTAGGGTCCTAGAAATAGGAAGAAACACCCTGCTATCGCCTTGGTAGCAACAACATTAGTGCTCTGCTTTCCCTGAGGAAATCCATCTTTGGGCGTGCACAGACCCTTTGCACTGCAGCTTTCCCTGAAAAGCCACTATTTTCTGTTGCCTTAATTTAAACCCCTGTATCTGGCTTTACAAATTGCTGTTCTCTCAGCCCAGTTACAGACTGGGGAGACGTGATAACTTTCTTGTGTCAAAGTAACTAACGAGAAGAAAATTATCTGCTCTCTGTGGAAGTGCTGCTGTTCCCAACTCCTCGGAGGATGCTGCGGGTCCCCACCTGTAAACTGGTACTGCAGTGTTCTGCATGGTGGCTGTGGCCTGGGCTGAGCTCGGGGACAGGCATTTGCTGATGTCACACATAGAGGTACGAATCCTGTTTTTAACTGGACCTGCTTTACCATGGGCTATGGTGAATTTGACACAATTACTGTATCTCAACTTATGGAGTTAATATAGCTAAAACTATTTTTTTCCTGCATATTCCAATCACTGACAAGTATGGAGATAGTTGCAGCAAGGTACTACTTGACTATATATAGTGCTACCTTAAAAATAGCTGGATGGAAACAAGCAGAGGAGCTGCATGTGAAATGGGAAGGAGCTGGGTTTCGTACAAATCGATTCCTCCAGGAGGTTCCTGCCTTTCTCCTGGGTTGTGCTTTCGTTTTCAAAACCTTTCCCACCGACTGGCACTAGCTGACGCTCTGCAGCAGCCTTGGCAGAAACTTAGGCTGGAGGAGGCGAGGAGCAGCCATGCCACCCCTGGCAGAGGACAACCTTCAGGCAGGGCTGGACAGGCCTGGTGGCCTCTGGTCCTGCACTTCTGACAGGCAGGGAATGGCACAACTCACTAGTGTGCAGCCCCAGTGCTCAAACACATGACAAGCATAGGGTGTCGCAGCGATGTCCTGTTCCTTCCCCATTTGCTTCACTTCTGAGGGCTCTGGAGCATTGCCAGAAGCAAGGAACCAGCTCTATAAAATTACACTTAAAACTTTTTCTTCCAGAAGGGGATTTCTTCGATATTTCTTAAGGAAATAAAGAGGTTATTTCTTGAGTAGCCTGTCTAATCCAATTTAGAGACTGAGGGAGATTGAATCCAGCTCCATGTGAACAAAAAGACCATCATTCTTCCCTCCCAGGTCTTGCTGACATACATTGTACCTGCTGCCATCCCTTTAACAAGACCTTGGTCACCCAAACAACACTTCTCACCTGGCACAGGGGCTTCTGAGGCTCTGCCTTGGTTTTCTTCTGGGTTGAGGTGAGGTATCCATGCAGGAATGCAGGGGCATTGGCCTCTCCACCAGTATGTGTTTGCCTCCCCTTGGGTAACAACACCTAAGAAGCATCACTGCAGCATCACCTCCACACCACACGCCCCTGCTCCCCCCATTAGCTCCACAGTAATTAGTGTGCAGTGTTGTGAGCTTTCTGTGCTACAAAGTGCTGTAAGTCTCAGAATTTACTAGCCAGGTATTAATATTGAATTTTAGCCTATCTAGAATATAAAATGAGAAATCCAATACTGGTCTTATGAAGAGCTGTTTCATAATAGACATCAGAAAATTCTATCAGTTTCTGGGGTCTCTTCAGGGGAACTAATTATTGTGCTATGCACACCTAGTCTGAAAACTTAATAATATCTCCAGATGCCACCAAAAGTCCTTTGGAGGTCTTACAGCCCACCAGGGATCCCTCTGCTCTGCTTTTTCCTTTTTTTTTTTTTTAATGAACCATCACATGCCCTGGGAGGGAGCTGGGCTGGAAATCCTGCCTTTGCATGAATTTATGGTGGTATTGCTCATTTTGGGGGTGGGGGAGGGAGAAGATTTTTTTTTAATTTTTAATCCCTAGATCATCTAGATTTGCCTTACTTCAACTGACTGTGACTGCCCATTGCCATATGCTCAGGGAACTGCAGACAGATCCCTCCATCTCCAATGGGAGTTGTCCCAGTCGCCACAATTAACAGACAACCTTTGGGGTGGTTTTGGAGGTTGCACATTATCAGTATTGGGTTAAAGGCCAGCACCAACAGATGCAAAGCTGCCTTAGTGACTCCTTGCAGGAATGCAACAAGATCTGAGGGAGCTCTGGGCGCTTTTTACATTGCTTTACTGCCTGGCAAATGCCCAACGTAGTGGCAGGCTCCACCTCAGCATAAAAGCGTTTTGAGGGATCGTGACCATGTTGGGTGAAGTGTTGCTGGAGCATATCCCCTCTTCCAGGCTACAGATACCAAAGGCTGTTGCAGATCATGGCAACATGCATCAGAGAGAAACAGGAGTGGTGCAAGCTCACAGCAGAAAAAGCATCCTGCAGCCCTCTGCCAAAGCCAAAGGTGATGTTATTGTCAGGAGAAGAGAAACCAGAGCCATGAAACATGCCCATGTATCTCAATGTCTTCCCCCATTTTCATGGCCAGATGGTCATTATGAAACAGGGAGACACAAATGTGTCTTAGTCTGTCTCAGATGACGAAACCATACTGGTGGATCATGCTAATCCCTCCATGTCTGGACCCCAAGTCCTCTTGGGTGCATTACTCATCACTATGAAGAACTAGATTTTCCTTCAGATGTCTGATTCTGCTGAAAGATCTGAGAACGCCTCAAAGGCATTAATTATTCTTTCTGTAGCCTATGATAATGTATGATTCTTAAATTGCCACCAGATTTGCCTCCTTCAGATAGTGGAATTAAAATAACATCATGCTCGCCCCAAGCCAAGAAGAGGATCTGGTCCAAACCACGTTGTCTCTCAGCAGCCCAGCAGCACTGCAGATGCAGATGGTACAAACACAAGTGCTGGAGGATCAGCCACTCAATTTATTCTAACAGTCCTCAGAATTTGGGCCAGGTTTGTAAGGATGTAAGCTTGCTGGTGTGGTGTAAATCAGTGTAGAGTGAGCACTCCGGGGCAATGGACCAGCAGTGTCAAGTTGGGTAGAATTTTTTGTTTGTAATAAGAATTATCCCTGAGAATATTACTGGTGCTTATAGCAGTTATTGGTTGCATATTCACACCTTTCTTAGGAACGGTCCCACCTCTGCTGCTTGCTGAGCTGTAAACTAGAAACTGTTTTTATATGACTCCAGGAGATGATACTTTAAAAAAAAAACAAAACCCAAACCCTCCAATAAGCATCACAGATGCAGTTAGTGGTTAGTGACTCTAAATCAATGAAGGCCACAAACCTACTGACATGGGGAGCTGTAGAAGATAGGTACTTGATTAAAAGTATACATTATTTGTATAAAAGAAGGAGGAAAAAGACGATGGGGGCTGTTTCTCTATATCATTTTGGGCTCTCTGGCTAGAGCTCCTCACCACATCACAAATCTGAGCACCAGTCAACAGTGCCTGATACTGCTTTCCCTGGCAAAATTGTGATCTGCCACAGTGAGAACGGGGCCCGTCTTACAATAAGTCACATCCATTTACCTGGCAGCTTTCCATGGGAGTCACGCTGTGCCTTTGATTGCACATGAAGCCTATTCAGGCATGCTGACAGCCAGGCACTCACGGTCGCGGTGGCTGGATTTGGGCTGGATCTGAGCTCTCCCTATGGGAGACTTGTAAGGCAAGAAGCACAGGCATCAACCCATTGTTTAGGCCCAGGTCTGCCAAGACCTCTCCTGTTGCCACAAAGACCTGTCTGCCATGTTAGTGAAAAAATTGATATTCATTTAATAATGAACGAGTGATTGCACCATCACTTACTGCAACAACTGAAAACACTGTAAAGCAGCTGTTGTGCCAAGTCCCTTGTTCTAGCCTGTGTTTTGGCACGTTCTGCTTCTATATAGGCAGCTTTTAATTACTAATCATTTAAACTGTTTTGAGAGTTGGATTTTAGTGGATTTTAACTAATAGATTGTCATGGATGTTAAACACTTAGCCCAGATTTCAATGGGTGTTGGCGGTGATCTCGCACCATTACTTCTGACTGTGGGTGGCTGTGGAGATTGACAGCTGAAACTGCACTTGTGAGAAAGCCTTTTCTTAAGTGCTCATTCATATGAAACAGGCCCCGTGGGTTCACAAAGCTTTGTGTTACTCTCCATTACAGCAAGTGATTCCAAGCCAAAGCCTTAGACTAAAGCAAAATAAAAGCTTCTGCTTTTACCATGCTCTCTTCTAGAGCTTTGAGGTATGCCTTACCCTTATCAAGAGGTTACTTCTGTTCAAGCAGGACTTGCCATGGACAAGAGAAGCTACAATTGGAAATGCAGAGAGATACTCCCTCAACACTACATAACAGCGACATGGGCTGATCTGAAACGGGTCTCAATGTCAACAAGCCAATGATTATGTGCCCATACCCTGAGACAGTGATTTACCTGAAAAATAATCATACATCCATGTTATCCTGGGTGCAGAAGTGTTCACATTGGCTAAACTTTGAACCAGTTGTAAAAGCTGAACAATACCAGCTCTGGAAGCTATTGATAGTGTATGGCCTTTCCAAAAGAGAAAGACTTTGCACGTCTCTTGTTTGTGCATTAATATTAAGTTCTCTGGAAAATTTCAAAATGTGAGTTTGCAACAAGTCCCCCATGACATGACATCTCCCATGAGAAAGAACGAGAGGGGAGAATGTAACTCTGCAAAGTTGAGAGTTTAAACATCCCCAGAGGAAAATATAAGCAAGGAAATTATTTTTGTGTATGTGCTGGGTTTGGGGGAGGAGATTGGGCTTGTTTTGTTAAGCAAACGACCCATGGCACTTCTGCAGAGAAGTGAGATTTTTAGATAGCAAAATTGTGCATCTCAGCTGGCATCAGTGGTGTGTCAAAATATTTGGAAGCTACAACTTTTAAAAGATGCCTTAGTCCAGCCTTCAGTCCAGCCAAATGACTTGGGCAGTCAACCCTAGGACTTTCATGTGTAAGAATGTGCATTGTGAGGAAGAAAAGAGACTGGACTTATCTACAGAGACTTGGAACATGTGGGGCAAGTGTTCCAAATTAAGAATTAAAACATTCCATGATTTACGTCAAAACTATAAAAATAAGCACTTTGCACAGCCCATGCCCTTACTGAAGTCAGCACCCCTCATCCAAAACATGCAAAAATTACTTTTAATTAGTCCAGCTCATGACAAATGAAACTCTCATTGGTGTTCCATGGCTAAAATATCTGCCCTGTCTTGATTTTTTCCTGTAATCATTCCCAGATGCAAGAGGTGCTGTATAAACATTCAAACAATGCCAAGATACAAGTGGCAGAGGACACAGGGAAGGGAGGAGGGGGGGGAAGCAAAAGACCTTATTTGTAGCTTTTACTATATTAATATGGTACAATGAGCCTCCTACAAAGCCCGTGGCCCCAGCGGACCAAACATTGCCCTCAAAATATGTGGACAAAAAAGGCAAGCGGGAGAAGAGGGCTCGGCTTCCGTGGGACTGGCAGCCTGTCTCTCCACCCCTGGCAAACTGCACCAAGGTGGTGGAGACAGAGGGGAGAGCGAAAAATGTCCTCAAGTGTCTGTGACTCCCGACACGCCTCTGGGCTGAGCAGAGCTGCCATGCAAGAATAACTGCAGCAGTTTAACGATGCTGGTACTGTGGTCCTCTACAAGTGAGATTATATCACTGTCCTGAGAGAGAGAAAGTGCATTCCAGTCCTCTGTGGGACTTGGATGAAGTCCTCTCCTCCCAGATACTCCAAAGCCCAACCCCTAGGACAGGAGCCTTCTCTCCATGAGGCAGATAAAACCTTGCCCGAGACTCCCTGCCCGAATTAAGCCCTGAGCTGTCCTGTGAGGAGTGCAGAGGCTGTTCATGCATCTTAGCAAAACTGCAGCTGTCTGAAGGCCTCCGAGGAAGGAGAGTTTGGGAAGCAAGGAATAAGGTTTTACTAGTAGGTACACATGGAGTTGGAAGAATTAACCTTTGAGAGTGCAATAGCCACTTTTGGGCACCCTAAAACACTGAAGGCACTTTGACATGGTGACAGCGCCATCAACTGAGCTTGGCATCAGCACTTTAAAGTGTGTTGTTAGAGGTGAAATTATAATGTCATTGTGAACATGCTGCACAAGCGCAGCAGAAGCTATCGGTATCTGTGCAATATTGGCTCAGAAGTCAAAAGGGGGCACAGAACTTCATTCTTTACCAGACCAGCTTTAACAGCAAAACCATAATCTTCCAGCTCAGCAATATACACCCATCCCAGCCATGTACACCTGCCCCTTCGACATGCTGCAAAGGCCATCTGGCCGCCACGTAACAGCAACCTCACAAGACAACACAAGCAACAAATCCCTGCCAGAGCACAGCCCCACCTGTGATGGAGTTGCTGGCAGTTCTGCAGACCTGGTGCACCCTTGTAGGGAGGGCAGCAGAGGCGTTAGGACCGTTGTGAATGGGCACACAGGGGTATGAAAACACCAGGAGGAGCAACCAGCAGGAGGAGAGCAATAGGAAGGCAAGTATGTTAGCAGGCCATGAAGAACCAACACACATCTCCAGGTGGCTTCTCAGACCAGTTGGTGCTAGAGACAGGGGAGAGTGGGTCAAACCTGATGGATGACTCACAGGTGGGACAGGGTGGAGAGACTGACTCTCACCTGCTCCAGAGGGGTATAAAGAGGCAGTTCCAAAGCAAGTATGTGGTTGCTGTCTCAGTGACAGGTTGGGATGTGGTTATTGGTTTGCTGCCATGGAGGTTCTGAATATGCAACAAGGACACCGGCATTGTACTGCCTGTGGGGTTAGTGGATGCATGGGTTTGGCTGCTTTACTTGTAAGTACATGCAAGTGAAAATGAACTAAACTGTGTTTTGTTTCAAATTCAAATCCCTTTCTTATGGCATGTAGATCTCCTGCAGCAGGTTGCTGTGTTGCTTCCTGCAGCTGAGTCTGTACAACCTGGTCTCCTGTGGAAGGCTTTGATAGTGCCATTGGTTTGTAAGTGGAAGAAAGAGATTGTGTGTCATTCTACAGTAGTTTAAGCTTCTCTAAGCTGCTAGAGAGGATGCCTCCTGCCAGCAGCACTTGGGTATTGCTCCTTTCCCTTTTGCTGCAAAGGCCCCATCACAAGAAGTGTCAGGTGCAGAGTGAAGCCCTTGAAGGCATTCCCTTGACAGAAGGAAGATGCTGATTGAGCCTCCCTTGACTGCCAGAGTGCAGCATCAATTTGCAGTGTATTGCCTAAGAGAAAAGGCACTTCAGCTGGAAGAATAATTTGCAATAATGAGGGATAAAATCTGAACTTTTCAGGATATCTCTTGTTAAACAAAAATGCACCAAAGTCACAGTGAATTTCTGGCGTACTTGACAGGCTTTTTTTCTGGGTAGGGCTCCATAACAAACACTTAACTTGCAAGCCATTTGTTGTGCCTTACAAACTGCTGCTAAGTAAATGCCACCAGAAGCTGTAAGGGAGTGTGACTGGAGCTACTCCCTCAGCACTTCTGTTGCTTTCCTTCCCCAAGGTGGGAGGTACAGTGAAAAAGAGAAAACTGTGTATATGTGTGGTGGTTTCACCCTGGCTGGAGGCCAGACTCCACCAAAGTCGCTCTATCACTCCCCTCTTAGCTGGACAGGGGAGAAAATACATGTTGAGAGGCTTTGGAGGAAGCCTCCAGGTGATGCTGCAGGCTCCCAAAGGAGCAGAGATGCTGGAACACATGGTTTGGGTACCAGTAGGGCTGGCTCACTGCAGCTGCATGCTGGGCTCTACTTGCAGAGGTGGCTCCAGACTGCATCATGCTCCTTTGAGGGCTGCTGTGGTTTTGTATGAAATTGAGTCTCTGTCTACAGAGGATGAAGCATATTAATTGAGGGGCTTTGTGGAATACAGTTGTGTTTCTTGATCTAATGAAGTCCTGACATAGATGTGTGCAGCATGTATCACTGCACAAGGATTTGGCACTGATAACTCTTGGGCTAGGCAATCACTGTGGTATCCCCACAACTGATGCTACTTCATGCCAATGCAGAGTTGAAATGTCAACTCTGAGCAGAGCTGGTGACTTCTGGAGTAAGGTGCTTTGGCATTTCCTTAAGAAAGAAGGCCTGTTCATCCCTTCTACTCAGCTGGGGCTGAGATCTTTATGCTCATGTGAAAAAACTGAATTAATTTATTGAGGGAGCGGGTAGCTATGAAATAAGTATCAGATGAATTAATGAGACAGAGTAAGAGAAGAAATGTTGGGTTTGAGTTGAACACTAACCAGATAAGGCCAGAGAAAGAGCCCATTTCATTTCTTCTCACTGCCATCTAGTCCTTGTCCTCAGTGAAAGCCGGCATATTGCAGGACAGATGATTTCACTGACTTTTTTTACAGTGCTTTACACTTCCCAGGAGTTGTTTCTATATGACTGTAATAGAGCTGTCAAAATAACAGCTTGTGGTAGAGGATGCAATCACACCTCTCAGCTCCATGCTGCCCCCACCTCCTGCAGCATCTGCTTCTAATGAAAGGCTTGAGGATGGGGCCGAATCAAGGTGACACTGCCTGCATGTACAAGACCTGTCTCTGTGCTCATTTGGCTGACTTTCCAAGCAGAGCCATGGCCTTGAGTCCCTCATGCTTGTCTCTGCAAAAGGTTTGCAAGCCTGGTCCCAATTATGGTCTGCTTTTCTCCTTGTAGAAGGCCTTTTGCACCTAACAAAATGCCTTCCTGCATCTTGCCCTTCTTGCCCAGCATGTTTGCCCCTATGCACAGGGCACCATCTCAGCAGCAGCTGGCTGATGGTGTGGGGTTTTAACAAGTAAGGACACTGCAATTTGACGGGGAAATGAGGGCAGAGATGGGACAAGGTCTGGTCCCTCTCCACAGTGAAGTGGCTGTTGGTTAGGCTACTGAGTGTACTTCCAGGAGGTATTACCTTAGGTCCATCTGGCATGGACTTGGTGTTGGGGTAGTGGTGGGTCTCCTGTGCCTTACTCCACCCTGGGGGAAGAGTGGTTATTAGAAAGTGTCCAGCCCTGGTCAGTGGAAATAATTGTATACACTTGAATGGGTGGCAACAACAGAGCAAAATACTAATGAGAAGACAGGAGTCATTATCCATCAATGTCTGTTGGTGCCTGCTTGGAGGCATCAGCCTTTTTCTCTCCTATCACCCATCTTAAACAACCTACAGGTTCCGACATGCAAGGTCAGCATTTCCTAGGCATGAGAGCGGTACCTCTTGCAGGGTGAAGATGTAGGATGCATACATAGGTCCAATATACCAGCTCAATCAGATGTTTAAGTATCTCTGCAGGAATGATCACTGTCATTTAATTTGCTGATTAATGTTGTCATGTCTATTTGTAGAATACAGTATAATTTATGGTGAGATCCCTGGAGGATCTTCAGCAAATGCTACAAGTAATTGAATCTGCTGATTTCTAAAGGTCAGGTGAAAACCGAGCATTATTATAACACAGATTATGTGATGACAACATCAGGTAGCTTTGCATTTCAAATGTAGAAATTTATATTTACTGATTATTGCTATGTACTACTGCTGTGACAGATGAGAAACTAATAAAATTAAGAAGCTTAACTTCTGTTTAGCAAAAAACCCGAGGTGAGTTTTCAACTCTGTCAGTAAGAGCAATGTTTTTGAAGAATAGAAGGGTAAAGGGGACTTGTGCTACTGTTTGTCAAGCTGAAGTGGGAGAAGTAGAATTTGAGAGAGGCAGTTTGGGAAGCATCAGCAAAGTGTTTGGGTTCTTTTACTGAAGAAGTGGCTCACTGATGGACTCTGAGGATGGGTGCTGCTATTTCCGGTCCTGGCTGCATACGATACCCTGAGCTAGCTTGGCTGCTTCCTGTCTCTCTTCTAGCAAACAAGTGGATTTTCCTTATCACCAAAACTAATTTTGTCTGGGTGGCAAGTTGTGAAAATGAGGTCTCAGCTTGGGTTGTACAGTCTTTGGAGTTAATTTCTGTGGAAATGGGAGAAAAATGGAGGAAAGTGATCTAGCAAAGGGGAGGGACAACTAAATTCAGAGGGCACCAGGCTACCACAGCTCAGTGTAGAAATGGTTTGCCCAAAGAACAAAGCCAATAGAGAATAGCAGTAACACAAAGCTCAAACTAGGATACACCAAAAAGTTGCCTCACTGATAATGAGTTGGGACTTCTTCACAGTAAACTGTGAAGTTTTCTTCATTTAAAAAAAAAGTATTACAAACTATTTTTTTTTTGTTGTTGCCAAACTTTTCTGGCCTCTTTAGAAACCCTTCCAGCCTTCTGGACTAAAACTAGTTCCCATTTGCTTTCCTCAAAGTAACTCTTCATGACAAAGTCAAGGGAGATTTAAAAACAAAAACAAATAAAAGCCCAAAGCACCCAAACAAAAAACCCTCCAAACAGACAAAGAGCTTGTCATGAGCCAAAGCCAGGAGTGGGTTGAAGTTACTAATTTTTGAAGAACTTTTTTTTTTTTTAATCTCTCTCTGCTGCTAGCCCCAGCACCCTGTATGATGTCTAACAGGCATTTATGGGCCATGCACCACTGACTTCTCCTGGAGAAACTCGTACACATTGGTGCTTTGCACCAGGGAAAATTGTGCCGAGGTAATAAATTTTGTGACCAAAGTGCCTACTAGAAAGGGTAAATGCATGTTTGCTTGTAAAACCCCTTTCCCAGAATGGATCAAGGAAGTTATTCTGCACTCTTTTCCAAGGAAGAAATACATGTGTGCTGCAAACTTTCTTTTTAGCTGCTCTGTAAATCATCAACCCAGAGCACTGGAAGCTACATAATGACTGCATGAGCTGCCAGGACAATAAAACAAAGCTTTAAGTCCACAAAAGACTAAAAACACCCACCTTACTTCATACATAGTCTGGTGACAGCAATATGGATGTGCCTAAAGCTGCCTGTGTGCTCCTGTGTTCTGGTGGGTCAGGGCCTAAGTACACACGGACACTTCAAACAGAGGCATCTGTCAGCAAAAACTTCATCTCCTCAGGAGGAGGTTTCCCTCACAGCTCCTGCACAGGAGCTGGGGCACATAAATCCCCCAGACTTTGTTGCTCTGCCAACAAGCAGGAAGAGAGCTGTAAAAACCTGCCAGGTCAGTTAGAAACCAGCTGAGTGACAATGCTGCAAAAGAGCCACCTGAAAATAAACAGGCAAACAATAAAAGACAAGCACAGTCTCCCGGGGTGAATTCGGAAGGAAGCCCAGCTCTCTGGCTGCGTGCGCGTTAGTACACTGCAATGGCTCTGGCTCTCCTTCCTGCCTTCCTGCATCTCTCCCTTTGTGCAAAACCCTGGGCATCAGTGGGGTGGTGCACCCCACTGCCTGCAGGAGGAGGACAGCAGAGCACAGACCCCCTGGTACCAACAGCTGGAACCTGTTTCCTCTATCCCCAGCATCCCTCTGCTTAGGGTGATGGTGACAGCAGGTACTGCCTGACATAAGGATGTGCAATGGCTCTTGTGTATCAAAGGAGGACCTGTTAGGTTATTTTGGTGCTCTCTGGGGAAAAAGCAAGGGCATGCAAACACTGATAAATAACTGCTCCTGGTTCTGGGTCTCTTACATAAGGTGACAATTATAGAAACTGCAGTGTACAAGAGGGTGGGACTGGATGCAAAGATCAGAGTTTTTAAAGGAAAGTAGGTCTGGATTTTTAGGGGGGAGATGGAAATTACTAGTCTTCCCTGAGATTTATTACATTCAAAGAGGGTGCTGTATTGTACTGATATCTTTTTGCTGTTGGAGAAGACATAACAGTCTTGTGCTGGGGAAGTGCTGCTTGATGAAGAATTTTATATCGATGTTCGCATCAGAGATGAGCTAATGTATGGTACCATCAGCTGAGCACAGTACTAGGAATGAATGATTTAACAGTACAAATGGTTTCTAAAGGGAGCTAGGCGAGTACTGTTCCAAAGTAACCAACTATTCATGCTCCTTCCCAAGTGCAAATGATGCTTGAATTATTACAGATATGCATAAAGTAATTTTGGCACTAAATTTGGTTAGTGAAGATTTTTTTTCACTCTATAGTTTCTTTAAACCCACAGAAGAATGCAGGATTAATACTTGGGATGCACTTTAATCATAACTGGAAAAATGCTGCTTATAAACTAGGCTTAGGCGTGTTTAAGTCACACATCAGAGAGGGCCTGGGTTTGAACTATATTAAGGCAGGCTGCTATTTTATGCATAATTGTTTAAAGAAAAATAGAGAAGGGTTTCATAGCATAATGCACTCTTAGTACAAAGCACTAAATGCTACATGCAGCTATTGGCCATCCATTCCTTCAATAAATACAGACCACAAGTTGCAGGTTTCCTACTCTGCAACTGATTTTCTTACAGCCACATTATGAAAGTTGTTGGAATAGGTGATCTGCTATTCTCATAACACACATACCAAACTCTGCCTTCAGCTTAATTGTAGCAATAACATGTGCATTTAGAGATTCAGTGGTGAATGTCTGGAGGTTGCTCTTCCCTGAGTGCTACCTATGATCTGATCAGTCATGCACTGAAAAGCAGACATGTTACAGCAGTGTAATTCTGTGTTAGTTCCCGAGCTGCATTTCTCTCCCTGTTGGGTTTCTCATCACCATATCAAACAGCACCACAACACCATTCATAAGCTATGTTTCTGATGTACAGTTGGTGGAAAGTCTCCTTTGGAAACATTGTGCTAATGTAAAACACTGTGGGGAAGGAGGGCTGTAACATAGCGGACCGGATATAGGAAAATAATCAGATACCCAGCGTGCTAGAGGGTAGGTACTTTGTCTGGATACCATCTGTGCTTCTGTATCACTTGTTCCTATTATGAATCCATATTTGCAGTGTGTTCTGCAGGTAAATTCACACAAGAACACAATTCTTACCCTGAGAACCCTCTTTATAGAATCATAGAATCATAGAATGAGTAGAGTTGGAAGCAACTCCCAGAGGTCATCTAGTCCAACCCCACTGCAAGAAGCAGGGACACCCCCAACTAGATCAGGTTGCTCAGGGCCTCATCCAACCTGGCCTTGAACATCTCCAGGGATGGGGCATCCATCACCTCCCTGGGCAACCTATTCCAGTGCTCCACCACTCTTACAGTAAAGAACTTTTTTCTAATATCCAATCTAAATCTCCCTCCCTCTATTGTGAAACCATTACCCCTTGTCCTGTCACAACAGGTCCTACTGAACAGCCTCTCCCCATCTTTCTTGTAGGCCCCCTTGAGGTACTGGAAGACCGCTATAAGGTCTCCCCGGAGCCTCCTCTTCTCCAGGCTGAGGCTCTGGGGAGACCTTATATGCTTTATATGCTTTTGGTGCATCCCTTCCTTTGGGCCAAGTCTGCTCTCATTACAATTAGCAAAAGCTTGAATCAGAGTTCTTATGTGTAAGCCTTGCTCTGCTAACCGCCTCCCTGACCTCAGTGAGGCTCTTAATGTGCCCAATTTAGGGCTGGAATTTGTCAGCGGGTCAGCACCCACTGGGATGCCGATAACTAAGACATACTCAGTCTTGACACATTATTTTACATCACCCCAAGGACTGCCCCTGATGTGCATTGCCAGTGGGAGCCTCTGACTCAGACCAAATCCAGAAGATCTGCTGGATTGCCCTAGGCACGAAATGTGCCCCAAGCTATGGGCATTTAACTGGTCTAAGGGGCATTCTTGCTTCTGGTGGCACCATGTAATAATGAGTGAGAGATGAACGTGTGTCTATGGCACAGACCTCTCACAAGGCAGGATTGATAAATGAGGGGAAAAAAAAAACAACTTACTTGTGGAACAAGAAAAGCTGTATTGATGGAGGTTTAGCAGGCTGTGGATGCTGATGTTCTTTCTCTCCCACAAGGCTGCAAAGGGAAAAGCTGAGGCAGCAAATCCTGCTCTTGTTTTGACTTCCTTCATGTGCCTGCTAACAGGTTGTTATGGGAAAACCCTGTGTAGGGGGGTGGGGAATGGTGTGTCGGCAGAAGTTTGTATAAGCTTCTGTGTATTTAGTGATTGCTTGTGTCCTTGTTTGCTCTTTCTCACAAGGTGTGTGAAAGGAGACCATGGTACACACAGACACCCAGATACTCCTTGGGTATAAAGAAACACTTGTGCAGTGGCAGCCAAACCAAGGAGACAGTAGAAGTAGGTCCTCTACCTACATTTTAAATGAAAAAGGAGTGTGTTCTATAGAATAAATCAAGGCTTTGTTAGCCAGGCCACCTTGTTCCTGCACCCAAAACTTGATAGGCCATTCTTTTAGCTCAGAAATGTTAATACAAGGTGTATCTTGTACTCCATACTCTATGGCACATCCTATTTCTTTTCTTTCTCCACTGTATATTGATGTGGAGTTAAAGGCTTTATCTACACAATCATGTAGTCCCCCTCACAAGCCTCTCCATATATGTTATTTGGCAAAATGCTTGCTTTGTTTGTCAGCACTATACAGTATAATTAAGAGAATGAACAGTGATGCCAGAAAGATTTATGACTTGATTTTTCAGAGATGGAGAGGGCAACTAACATGTGGTATTGATTTCATGAGAAACTGGAGATACTCAGGTCAGAGTATCATTCTTAATATCCACTTCAGAAATATCTCCCTAAATGGAGTGGGGTTTTGGCAAACTAAAGGATAAGTAAGTAAAATTTTCAAAACAGACTGCTTTTTCTTATCCGAAACAGGAAGATATGCTTAGATAATCTAAAATGTCAGTAGGATTTGGCATTTGTGGAAAGTCCTACCCATTGTTTTAACCAAAAATTGAGAAAATGTGCTGTAACCTCACTACTCTAGAAGAACTGCTTTGCTGAAACTGTTGCAAAGAGCTTTGTTAGATTTCACCAATATTTATTTTTTAAAGTATCTAGAAGTGCAATGTTTATAGACACTCAGAAAACAAACCATAACATAACATTGTACTTTCAAATCAACTTTGTAACTGGCTTGAACTGTAGTCTTTCAAAAGGACAATTAAATAGAGTTCTGGCTTTTAAGTATTCCAAATAGAAATGCAACCACTTAGTAACATCTTTTTTTTTTTTTTTTGGCTGGGTTTGAGATACTTCCTGAGATTAGCCTCTGGTTTCAAAGGGGTGGCAAGCTGCTCCGCTCCCATCCCTGGGATGCTAAGCCTGAAGTCTAATTATGCTGTTTTCATATTTCCCAGTTGTTCACTGCTTTACTGATGATAAATTTAGCAAAAAAAAACTCCAGCTGTGCTGAGACTGGAAGCACTTGAGGCTTGGGGTTAGAGCTTGAAGAGAACGTAGCCTCTTATTTTCTACTCTTTCTGCCTTTGAATGGCAGTTATTCAAGCTATATCCATACCCTTTCTCCTGTAAATTGTTTTATTGGGGACTTAAGCCTGGCCTTGAATATCTCCAGGGATGGGGCCTCTATTACCTCTTGGGGCAACTTGTTCCAGTGATCCACCACCCTCATATTGAAGAACTTTTTTCCTAATATCCAACCTAAATCCCCCTTTTTCTACTTTAAAACCATTCCCTCTCATCCTATTGCTACATGCCCTTGTGAGCAGTTCTTCCCCAGCTTTCTTGTAGGCACAAAGACAAATATAATGCAATGAGTTCTTGTTTGCCAAACGTGTGGGACATGTGGATGAATGACTTGTATTCAAGCTTTAAATGCAGCTTAGTCCTCAGTCTTGAATTATTTGAAAGAAAGATCTGCACAAAGAATAAAGCTCTTAAAACTTCAGTTTGAAACCAGTTACAGTGAAAGTCAAGTACTGTTACATACTGTTATATAGCTCTGGACCTTTACCTTCAAAAGTTAAAAGCATCGTTCCCATTGATTTTTAAAAATTATTATTTATTTTTAATAGGAATATTACCCTTCCCTTTTCAGCAGAGGATTTCTTCCCAACAAAACTTTTCTTTTAGTGAAGCTGAGGACTTGCCTGTCAGTGTGAGGTGCTACCCAGGGCTCTGAGCAGGCATAACATCTCTTAACTTCTGGACCCACGTGAACTGCTTGTTTTCTCCCTGGCATGCATGCCCTATGTACCCCTTGTCCAGACTCGCATCCTAAATCTTGCAGTACTAGCACCACAGGGTAAACCAACACACCTCTGCCTCACAGTCTAGGTGTAACTGTAATGATTTCTGTGGTTTATACCTACTTTGCAAAGATATAAATAACCACTATCAGCTCCTGAATTGACAGGGCAGCAAGCAGAGTGCTAAGGAGAGCCCTGTTCATCTGGCTTTGCTGCCAGTTCAGCTCTGTGTGGACAAATAGGTGTTAAACTCAATTTTAATCTGATGGCAATTAATATCTTATTAAATAGCTCTGCCTGAGGGCTAGGCAAGTTTGTACACTACACAGTTAGTGAGTTCAGGTGAAATCTGAGCTCCTCATGGGTGAGTATTTAAGAGAAAGAAGACAATTCATGTTTTCTGCTGATTGCCAGCAGCCCATATGTATGTCTACATTGACTGATGCTCTTTTTCTCCCCTATCTGGAAGTATACATTCTTGCTGGTATGAGCACTGGCTGAAAGATATGTCTGGAGGGACAAGTGGGAGGGAGGAAGAAATTAGAAAAATATATCAGCACCCACAATGTGCTTCATGTACATTTGCTGTATGCACATTTTTCAGATGCTTGTACCACAAAGCAGCGTTCCTTCTGCCAACTGGTTTTATCCATCCCAAGGTTATCTGTTTGGAAGGAAGATGCAGGAGACATGAATATTTCCTTTTGTTGCTTTTCTTGGGCTAATTTTCCTTTGCTTGCCTAAATTAACCAGAGATACCATCAGAGCCAGTAGTACCATGCTCATTTGCATGAGCAGGGCCCTGGGGCTTCCTGTCCTTTATATGAAGGCATATTAGCATGAGATACACTGAGTTTATTAGATCCCGATACTTCACAGCGCACTCCCACTCCTGTCCCTTCTCCAGAGTTTCCCAGCTCTATTAGTAACTCAAACACCAACTCATGTCTCTCCCCTTACTCTACAATTTCATACACTCCTGCTATTGTCTGCAACCTCTCTGATTCATAAAGCTTCTCACATCATCTTCAGATCCCTTTTGCAGATTAACTCCTGGCACAGTGCTGGAAAGAATCTTTTTGCCTATTTACATGCCTACAACCAGTGCAAGTGTAGGACAACTGATGTTTATGGGAAAAGGAATAAAGAAAACTAATTTAAAAGCAATTGCTGAAGATGTTGCACAAATGTTTTTCTGCACACATTTGTGGTTCTTAGATTTTGTTTTAAGATTTTCAGTGATGTTTAAATTAAAGCCTTTATTAGTAAGTGCTTTATTAGCAAAGACTGACAATTTTTTTATTGTTATTTTCTCCCTCAGAATTTTTTCAATTTATGCTATATAAATGTTTTGCTCCAAAGGGGTCATTCTGGGAGAAAGCAAAAAAAAAAAAAAAAGTGTTAAATTAGTCATGCAAAGGTGTGATGTGAGGCATAGCTTGTCTTAATGAATTTTGTTCACTCAGTGAGTCTAATTTCTGGTCACAGCAATTCTGGTGTATTGATTTCTAGCCCCACGCTCACCTGGTAAACAAGATCTCATCACAGTTCCTGGCTTGTGCCAGTAAGACCTTTCCTTTCAGGGAAATCAAATATTTTAATCTTCAGCCTGTGACAGCTTGCACACACAGTTGCATGCAACCCACAGTATGAAGAAGCTCAGAGCTGCAGATTTGGGGGTGGGGAAGGGAGATGCCTAAAGGTGGTGATGTGCCCACTAGCATTTGTTAGCGTATGGTTCCTTGGCCCAGGCTGTGCCACTTGTTTGCAGCTGCAATGACTTCCCCCTTCCCACCAAGGCTTCCACCCGTGCCTGTGTTGCAGTTGCACAAGTGACTGGGCTGTAGTACAGAGAGGCAGGAGTAAGGTTGGCTGCTGGGAGGTGTTTGGCTGCAGCAGCAGGGAGCTCAGCAACAGCTAATGTGTGTCTTGGTACCCAAGCTACTATAAGGTGGGCTCTTGTACCTCCAGTTTACTCTGTGCTCATGTGTAGAGTGTTGTGCTGACACAGTTTTAGTCGTTGTTTTTTTACACCACCCTCTCTGATAGAAGACATTACACATAATTTTCAAATACAGAAATCAAGCCACCAAGAAACTAAATTCAAAGTTTTAAATTTGGATTGGTAGGGGAAGCAAAACTCTGAATATAAACTGAATATAACCATTACTCAGCTACCTTAGGTATTTTTCTTTGCAGGTTACTCACATGATAACATAAGCTATTAAAAATGCTTAACGTAACATCAAAAATAAGAATAGGCTCCCAGTTCAGCCCATTAGACAATAGCTCTTTACCACTCTTATGGCCAGATATCTCAACAACTATACTAAGTGTACTTGAAGAAGTGCAGATGTCTCAGCTATAGAAAGGGAGTGCTGCATATATTTAAAATCTGTAAGAACCCAGCAGATGTTGTGCCAAGATTAGGCTAGAACACTTTTGTGACTGAGATCTTCTCCTTGGAGGATTTGTTCTTGAGAGTTGTGTAACACCTTTCCTTTTGCACTGACCTCTGAGATAATGTACATCAGGAATGTAATATTATCAAGAGAACCAGGCGGTACCTTGGGAGTTGGTACAAGGGCACATGAATAATGGCATTATTTCCAATCAGAAAATTGCTAAATTTAAATCTATTACTCAATCCAACAGAACACGGTGCAGCTTGGCGCCTTATGTAGGGTGCGCACCTACATAAAATCGTGTTGATAACAGGAAACAATATAAGGCTTGAACAGAAAACTATAAAAAAAAGCTCTGTGAGCATGTGGAATACTGCATGTTTAGTGATATTTTTGCTAATCTCTATTTCAAAGTGGTTTAAGGTAAACATCCTTCCCTACACAAAGTGAAATGGTAAGCCAGAATCTGAAAAAAATGGGGAAAAAAAATCTTGCTAGGTTGGAGCTGGTCTTGCCTTCAGCTGGGAGACTTTCACACAGGACAAAGCAAACTGTTTACCCCCGCCAGCTCCATAGATCCACAATAAAGCAAAGTGCTAGATATCCTTCATAATTTAAAATTATCACCAGTGAAGCTGTTGGTGTGAATACCAGAACATGGTATAGTTGCATGCAGCTGAACATACTTCAGATATAACAATCATTTACATGTGTTTAACTGCCACAAAAAGGATTGTTAATGAAGCTGGGTGGACTGGATGGGCTCCTGCTTTCAGCACTCATGTGAGGCAATTTGGCATCACTGTATCTGTTGTAAATAGGTTACTGTGTTCTTCAGCACAGACAGCAACCACTAAGGTTGCTGTTTGTGCTGAAGAACACAGAAGTAATAACCTGCAAAACTAAGCTTGTGCAAATGTAATTCTAACATTTCCCAGGACTGTCTGGCTTTGTGCTGTTACCAGTGCCAGTACAAGGAAGGGCTTTGGTTGTTTTTGTTTTTTTTTTTTCTTTTATGGTAATATATTTGATTCGCCATTTACAATCAGAAAGTTCTAAAAGCAACAATGTTAATTCACCACCAGAAAAAATAATAAACAGGGCTTTCCTATCCAAGCACCAGGAAGATGAGCCAAAAATAATAGTGTCAGTGGTGATTCCTTTCTTGGTCAAAACCAGGAAGCTGTCTGACATTGATAAAACTGCTCTTGAGAAGTTGTCAACAACTGTCTAAATTACTCATTTGAATGCAACATCACTAAATATGTACTGAACAGGAATCAGGCTCTTAAAAGATGAGCTAACAAAATACTGGGTTTGCATGTTTTCTCTTTGTTGATTTTCTTTTTTCTCTTTTAGTGGGGAGAAAAGTAACAATGTGCTGGTTTTTATGGTGCATTAGCTAATTATAGACATTAAAGATGAAAAACACCTATTATTTTATTTAAATCTTCCCCTAGCTATTGTCATAGCTGACAAATCCAGTTCTTTTCAAACACAATTTTGCAAACTGCTCTTTCTTTGTACAGGCATGCTTTACAGGCAAAAATACCATAAAATAGTAAGCAATATAATTGCCTTACCTGTCCAGGCCATGTCCTTCGAACTTCAAAGGTCACTGCTAGGAGTTGAGAGATCCTCTGTGAGTGATGCTTTTACTTCTTATAACAGTGGTTTTCTCTCACTCTTGTCTGTGAGTCCACCTCCATAAGGCTTCACTCATAGTATCTGCAAAATACAATGCGCATAGTGTGAGCACAAGCTGTGTTGGAAAGGTGGAATTGCCTGGATTTAGTGAGAGTAGTCAAAGTACTCACAGTGATATAGCGCTGCATGTGTGAATGTGTTCACTTCCATACTTTTCCATTAATTGGGGGAAGAGGGGCTATGAGGGGGGAGTTAATATATCTTTCACCATCGTGACAGGGTTTTAGCTCTGAAGGGAAATCATGCAAAAAGTAGGCTAGCAGAAGTCGCTCATTGCATGAAGGGTATGGAATAAGCTACTCTATATACTTAATTACATCATCAAGGAAAGGATTTTCTGTCTTCCAGACCCAGAAGAGATTTTGTCCTCAGTCTATGTTGGTGACTGAACACGAGTGCCAGTCTTGTTAAATAACTTAGATCATCAGTATGTGCCCAGTTAAATGTTCTCAGGACATGTGTGCCCTATTGCAACACCTTCATGCACTGGCAGCTTCCCTCAGGTCAGGGCAATGTTGCTGTTAGCACCAAGGTAGCCCAAGGCAGCAAGGGAGGCAATCTCTCAGAGAACAGGACCTTGGAGGATGGAGGATTCAAAACCCTACTTGGGAGTAGATACAATCTTCCTCAGTTTCCCCTCTTCCAGTCATATGAGATGAGTTTCTCTGTAAGGGTCAGCAACATCCTAAGACCATTTCAGACAAAAGGCCTAAGCTGACAGTTCCCTTAGCCTGCAGAGTCATTTTTGCCTTTCTGTGAGGTCAGTATGATCTCTTGGATCCATCATCTCTGGTAAGAAGGGGTTGAGGTTCACTTGGTAGCTGAAGGACCTGACTGCTAGGAGCCTTCAGGACTATAAAGTAGGGAACATGTAGAGAAACCCTAAATAAATGCAAGCAGGCTGATCTGCTTTGACAAGGAAAAGAAATCTGAAATACTACTCCTGTGCCTGTGATTTTGAAAATACTTCTTGAAACTATTTATTCGGGCAGGCATGTGGTTGCTTAAGTGAAGATGGCACATCAAAGTCCAATTTTGTCAGTTCTTGACTTTTTAGTACCTAGGAACCCACAATGAATTAATACTGCAATAGGTGAATATGACTTCTGCAATTCCTCCTATGTTTCCTTACATTAGCATAGTATTAAAAGGAATTATTTCCTAGGTTTGGTTTTGATTTTAGTGTATTTCCTCAGTCCCCTTGTAAATGTGAGGCAGAATTGCACCATTTAATGGTTAAGAAAGGCAACATCAGGAAAGCTGGTTTCTCACCTATGTATTATTGCCTGGAGTTCTAAATTAATTATCCCTCTTAAGGGAAAATGAATGTTGAATGGGGAATAAGGCACAGATGCTGAAGCAGGGTATAAATAGGAAAAGGTTTTAGAAGAAAAAAAAGTGCACATTGGGCTAGAAAGATGTGTAAGGCAGCATTGCTCTTGGAATTAGACAGGATGCATTCACTGCTGTAATGGACATGTTGAGGTTTGGGGTTCTGTTGTGATGGGGCGTGTGTGTCATTTCTGTGTCCTTGCATTGATAAAGCTTGGAGGAAAGAGCCAAAGGCATACCCTTATGGGGAGGGCCCCTAAGTGGGGAGAGCAGTGAACCAGGATGTTGGGGGTGCCACAGGACACCCCCAGTCTGCAGCTTGTGGGATTTCTGAGAGCCATCATGAGAATTGCATCCTGTGCTCAAGTTATCTCGAGGTGCAATAAATGTCGTCTGCCTAGTCTTGTAACAGCAGATACTGCCTAGAGTACTCAGCCTATGTACACAGCAATATCATATGTATAGCCAGTGTGTATTTGCATGCATAATTGATTTCTGATTTCTTACAATGACATCCTTAAAGAGAAAAATAAAAGCATACAGGCTTTGAGCAGTGATGGGGGTATTGCTCCACCATACCCAGTATCCAACCAACAGTGTTTCAGAGGGTGTGTTTATAGTAGATAGGTAAAAATGCCCTAAAAGGCAGGTTATGTAGCAAGCATCCATATGAGGGTTTAAGTCCTACTACATCCCATCTGTATGGATAGTTAGACAGACCATTATTTTGATAATATTCTTGAACAACCCTCCTGGAACTCCATTGCTCTTATTTAAGCTTAGCCAGCACCAACCTCTTAAAAGTTTGTATAGATTTAACTGAACTGAATTATAACAGTGCTGTGTAGACAAACACTGAGAATTTAGAGCAGTTCAAGCTGTGTTAGTGTCTCTTTAGGCACAATAGAGTAGCACCTGGGATGCTATCATCCTTTTTTTCAGTCTATGAAAATAAATTTCACTTTTCTGTCTCACTAGTCATAGTATCTGAATCACTGCATGAAAAGAGAATCAAAATGTAGGCCAAGTGATCAGACAGAGACGAGCAATGCTGTATTCTTTAATTTATGGTTCCCCAGATACAGTAAAAGGAGAGTGGAGGTCTCACAAACAGTGAAAATTATGTAAATTCTTTACTGTGTAAAGCTGGAAAAATTTTCTTTTAAGGTTTAGTCTATGAAAACTGCACTGCTGATTTTCATACTAACTTTGGTCAAAGTGGAAAATGTTTTTACATACAAGTATCTCCCTCTCTGCCTCTCCAATGTGTGCTAATCTATTACCCACCTTAAAGAAAGGCTTCCTGCTGCTCCTTGGAATCTAAGCAGAAAATCAATGAACTACAGTATTAATGAGGCCTGATTACAGGTTCTTCCCTGCCTGTCGCTGTTTTCACCTCCATTTTCTGCCAATGTGTAACTAGGGATTCCACATGCACAAAAAATCTTATCTACTTCCTTTCAACAAACATTGATGACTGGAGTTCATGCTTTTATGGCTTTCCTGATAAATATCATTTTAGATTAGACTGTTTGGAATGGGCCAGCTTAACTAGGTACCGCCTGGACAGAATTTTATACTGGCATTGTCGGTGCTCATTGATGATGATGATTCAGGATCATTTGTGCTGCAGTTAAATTCTAGATTCAGGGAGTTCCTTCTTCCTTATCAGCATACAAGATGCCTCCTGTAATATTCCTTTGCAGAATATGTGAAGGAGAAGGATGAGGTTTCTCACCTTTCACAGCAGGAGTATTTTAGGGTGTTGAATCTGTCACAACTGAAAGTAGTCTTCTGGAGTCAGACACCTCAGTCATTCCATACTCCATAATGTGGTAGTACCACTTGGTCTTTCAGTACCAGGTGGGGAACCTGTCATTAAATGACTCCATTGCCCGGGATAGAGCTGATCTCTTTAGGTTGCTCCTTAACCACAGTAAATTATTTTGGAGTGTACAGAACTTGTTCTTGACTTTGCTGGGACAGTAAGGAAGAGCATAGGTAGGAGCTGGTGCTTGTGACACCTGCTTGGGAAGAAGATTGAGGGGTGCAGTCTGTGCTTGGACTAACAGCTTTGTACCTAGATACAATCCTGGGGCTGTTCCATCTACTTTAGGCTTTCATTGATCAGTTACATGTGAATTGCATTCCTGGCTCTGGAGGTGTAAATCTTGCTGCTTGTGCTCAGGTCTGACATTTATATAGTAAATTGTCTCACACGTATAATATAATATTGGGATGATTTGGGTTATCTATCCCAATATACAAGTTCCAGTCTGACTAGTATAAAAGAGTTGTCTGGCAGTGGAACAGGCTGCCCAGGGAGGTGGATGAGTCACCATTCCTGGACGCATTTAAAAGATGGGTTGATGAAGTACTTAAGGATACGGTTTAGGAAAGGACAGGTACAGTTGGACTCGATGATCTTAATGGTATTTCCCAACCTTGTGATTCTGTGATTTCTGTACCTTATGTCCCTTGCAGTCTTTCTGCTGCTGAAGACACAGTGCAGCACCAGCAGATTTATCCAGCTTTATCATTAAAGGCCTTTGGTACATGAGCAGACTAGAGAAAGAAATGAGAGCAGTTCTGTTCTAGGTAAGGCCCTTCTCTTCCAAACCTTCTGCATGGAATCAGATCTTTGACTGGAAAACTTCTAAAGCCTGGACTAACCAGAGAAGAAGCTGAATGAAGCATGAGGGAAAATAGGGATGGGGAGAGAAGGGAGACACAGGATTGTGTACAAGTACACAAGGATTTGGGGTTGTTTGTCTAGGTAGGCTAGCAAAGGAGGACTGCTGTGTGGGCTACTCCCCAAGCCCATCTGGCTAAACATCTCTCTTGGTAACACTCCTGAATATTGATAAAAACCCATGGTATGTCCAAGCCCGTGATATTGTAAAAGGATGGTTGCAGGATTGAAAAACCCACACATGAGCAGTATTGTTCTGGTTTTGTTTGGGACAGAGGAGTTGCTCAAGGCTCTAGTGCCATCATTGTACAAGAAGTGAAACAGAGGGCTGGGAAACAGGGAAAGTGCCCAAGCCCTGGAATGCCAGAGGAGGCTGAAGTCTGACAGTAGCACAGAGCACTGAGCTAGGGAGAGCTCACACTGGACAGAAATAACAACACATCCATACACTTCCAGAGAACATATAAACACTATGTCCATCATCCATGAATACATGGACTCTTTTTTTTTTTTTTTTCCCATTGTAAAGGCCCTTTGTGTAACTCTTTAATTTAAACCAGTGAAATTGGAGCAACATAAAATTAATTTCTCTTGGTCCTGTTCTGTAAGCATCAATTATAATGTCTAATCTACATGAAGTGCTGCTAAGTTTAGTAACTGGCTCTTTATTATGCAGCACCCAAAAGCATTCAAATATATTCACATTAAGATGTAAGATCATACAAATGTTAATTGTAGAATCATCCAAATGTTAACAGTTGTTTTTTTGCCTCCTAAGGCTATAAACAGCTATTTTGATTAGGTTTCCATGTTCTACTAAAATACATTTCTGACTGGAGCTTTGCTTGACAATGAGAACAAAACAAATGTCCTATCAGAAGAAACAGAGAAAGTATATAGGGGACCAGACTTTATTTATGGCAATGACACTGGAAATCAAGATTTGATGCTTGCTGGAAGAACTTCAATGCTGGTAGACGAAGGAAGGATGTGCTGCTGTGAACATATAAATCATTTATGCTCTCAATTAAAAATTTACTCAATGTCTACAGATTTTGCTTGAGATATGGCTGGGGAAAAAAGCCCTGAAAAGTGCTGCCATGCCCTACAGGGTCATATATCTTGTCATTTAAAGGAATAGTCTATTTTTGCTCTATATTGGACATTTTATTGGTCTCTTAACTGATTTTTAAATACATTTGTGCATTCTTTTGTCTTAATTTTCATTTTGCTCCTGCAGTCCAATGTTTGGTCTTTTCCTTGTAGCAGATTATTGTATAGTTTTTGCTTGTGTTATGCTTTTTTTGCTCTTTTACTGTGTCTTCTCTTTCTTTGTTGTTCTTACCAATTCTTTTGTGCTGCTTTCCTCTCCATGAAAGGCATCATCTTTGCTGTCATACATAGTTCACTTGGTATTCTCTCTCTCTCTCTTCCACTTAAATTTGTGTTCAATTTGACTGACTGTTTTCTCATGTAGGTACCTTAAACAGACCACTCAAGATAAATAAACCAACAAAAATAATATGACCAAAAAAACCCAAAAAAACACCCAACCACTGGCCACAAAAAGATGGTCCAGGGCCAGAATTAGGACAAGAGATCATACTAATTATGGAGAGTGCTCAAGAGAAAGGCTAAGTCTGCCTTTCAAACTTTCTCAGGTCTGGGGAGGATCAGGGAGGGAGGAAGTTAAGTTGGCAATTAGGAGCTGTAGCTTGACTCTAGTAGATTTTTGCCACCTCAAAGTGCGAGGTGCTGGGTTTGTAGGTTATCTAGCTGCGGCAAGGAAGAGGTATTTTAATTTTTTTTTCCTCTATCTTCCTTCATTTTCTGGGAAACCTCCTGATTTGGACAGGAAGGTGTTGAATGTCCATTTGCTCCCTTGAGTACTGAGTACAAGGACCTTCAGTGGACAAAGCCTTCTCCTGCTCCCACGAGCAGCAGTCACACAGTGTTGGGGACAGCTGTACTGAATATGAAGCAGATCTTCACTTTGCATTCTTTATGTTTGGTTTGGGTTTTTTTAATTAACAGTGAGGACAGTAATGTTTGAAGCATCCACTATGAAAAATAACATCAGCCTGTCCTGGTTAAGGTAATGTTAAGGCATCCCATAAGAAACATCCAAGTTGTGTTTTACTTCTATAAATGCTAGTGCTGACTCTTGAATATTCATATGAAATGGATATTCTTGTAATTTTATTTAACAGTGGCAGTGCTGAAAAGCAATCCACCTTTCAGAGAGATCCTCTGGTCTGTCACTTTGGGCTTTGTCAGCCATAGATATTTTTCCCTGCACATTGTGAGGAGAGTGTATGAAGGTTGCAAGGCTATAAAAAAAAAAAAAAGTAGAGTTTTTTTGGAGATCAAAGCACACTCTGCAAATCTATTTTTCACTCTGATTTTTTTAAACAGAATTATCGAGATTCACACAGATTCATATTAAGAAAGGAATGATATGGTACATAAACTCATGTCAGCAAGGATAAATAACTTTTAAAAAAGGTGTGAACCTAATCACTTATTTAAAGCAGTTATGATTTTGTTTAAAGGCAGAGTTGACATATATTGTAATACAAAATATACAGTGCACCTGGACTAGGTTCATGGCATATTCCAATGGATATTTTTAGAAGACATTTTGCATCACCATCTCTTCTTTTTCTGATGTTCTGACCAATAATATTTTAATAGATCATGGTTGGTGAGACTGCATCTGTATATTCCTTTGTGGCCTAAGTTCAACACCCTACCCCTCGCTTACAAATTTGGAGGTTGGAGGAAAAAGCCATTTCAATAAACCATTGTGCAAAGAGCATTAGGAAGAAGTAAGGGGTCATAATGGTATGGATGGTACATTGGCATAACCATAAATCCCATTCATCATCTGAGAATCATTTACCTTTTGTAGTGGTGAGTTATCCCTGCATGAATTGTGCCTCCATCTCAGTTAAAACTTTAAAATTAAATAACTAACTAAATTACACTTAGAGAACTGGAATAGCTGAATCGCAAACAAACAAATGAGCAGAAAAAGACTCCAATGCGTTCCAGATGGCTGGTTCCCACTGATGTACATTTTTTCTCTGGAGCTTCAAAACATGTTTAAATTATGAAATTTGGTGTGATTACAAGAACTTGGCAAGCACTCATTAAGGTTTTAGTCTGAGGAGTGATACCACAGAGTTAGAGGACTGAAGATGAGCAATCGTGGAGTTGTGTGGCTGTCTTCATGTTTGCACAGTGTTGCGCTAGTGTGGGTTGTAGGGCACGGGACTTCAGTTCCCAGGATCTGACTTTTTCACGTGCTGTGCTCCTGCTGCTTCCTTGGGCCAAATCCATCCTTGGCAGAGTTGATGAAACTGCATCAGTAATTTATTTGACTTTTGCTCAAAACTGCTTGCTTGGCATCGCCTGTGCTCCGTCTCCAGCTTCTGCTGAGGCCAGGTGACTTGGTGCACATCTCTTCTGTTCCTGGCAGTCATGAAGCTGACAGTGAGTACCTGGCTTCACTGCTGCAAATCCCTTTGTGCTGCTGGGGCAGACTTACTGCTCCACAGGCAGAGCCTATTCCTCTGCTGGGCCAGCAGGATGGGAGGAAAGGCTTGTGGTGGGCAGTCTGGAGTGGTAAACAGCAGCAGTAACAGACGGTGGGAAGGAAAGTGAAGGGGAGTGGAGGATGCCAAAAAAGGAAACAAACAGTATTTTTTACCATCAGTTTTGAATATATTCTGAGGCTAGCAATGCTGAGTTTTCCACTCAAGTGGTGTCTCACACCCTCAATGCAACCTGGGGTCATGCTAGCAAGCAGGAAAAGGACTTGTACTCCTTGTGCAGGGGAAGCTCACACCACTGGGGCAACACTGAGCAGGAAGATTGGAGTTGTGCTTCTGACANGAGAGCCAATCCCTGCTCAACACCAGACAATGAAAAATCATTCCAAATTATTCAGCTGTAGCTTAATTATTTGAAATGAGGATGTGGCAACTATTCACATCAAAAGGCCAGTAACTCCAGTTCAGTTGTTCGAACTCAGTGCATGCAGGATACCCACTGGCTGTCCATACTGCACTTATGTCAGAGGTCCCTTGAAAGGGACCTCCTATCACTGTCATTCCCATCCCACTGGTCCCCGGGGAACAGCTCTGCTGTAGGTGTTGCATTGATGTCACATTCTTGCCTGTATGAGCAAGTAACATGCCCTGCAGTGAGCACCTACACAAGCATTCGAGTGACCAACCTGTTCTGTACCTACTAAAGTGTGGTTTGCTGTCTGCTTCTCAGATTTATTGCCAAAAGACACTTCCTTTGGGGCTCAACCAGCTGCTGTCTTCTGCATTTGTGGACTATTGCCATGTGTCACTGCCAGTATATGAATTAAAAGCAAGTGTGGAGATAAATAACAGCATAGCAGGAGGAGATGCACTTAAGCCCACACATTGGACATGCTGTGACTCCTTTCTAATAACTCGCTGTCCGTCAAGTCACTATCATGTGTAATAACCTGCAGATGGCTCAGCAGTGGGTGGCATTAATATACTCGGGCCTCTCTGGCATACAGGTGCCCCACACTGTCCTTCCCACCCTCCCTCTTTGCTAGCAGACAGCCTTGCACCTCGTTGCTGACTGTCATACAAAACATTTGGCTGGCTGGCAGTGGACTAACGCACCTTGCCCAGGTGGGGAAGACAGACAGGCAAGTCTTCTTGATGTCACCGATTTTGCAATGGTACCAGATGAGAAATGTATCCAGCAATGGAAGAGTTGAAATATCAAGGATATTCAGACAGTTTACAGATGTAATTTTTTTTTTTTTAATTTGCTGTCCTGTCCAGAATCAGTCTGATTGCACACACTGACACTTTCAAGGGTCATCTCTGATCCAAGGCAGAACGGAAAGCCTTTGGGTACTCTGCATGCAGTAGGACTTGCATTGTTCAAATGCACATACAGACTCAGATGACATCTAAAAGCTTACTGCATTTTAGTACAATCAGTGACATGCAACAATTTCTCAGGGAAGCTTTGAGAAAGGGGAAATAATCCAAGCCCTGGAAAAAGAAGAGCGGGAAGGTATGTCTGTAAGGTGAGTGTACAGGGTAATGTTATTAGTTACATTACTTTTCCTAGAAGATTTAAACGAAAATAGAGAGAAGCAGATTCAGAAAATGTTTACATAGGACTGGAAAGGACTTTCCATTGAAAGCAGTGTGTGTCTCATAATCCATGCTAAAACACAAAAACCACAAACTGAAGAGTCTCTAAACTTCACTGTTTACATTGAAGGGCTACTGTGAAAACTTCCCACTAAGGTTAGAAAGCATCTCTGGATTTCCCACTTAAATTTATTAATGGTGAATTAACCACCATTACTATAAACCCAATGCAACTACTGAGATACTATGGAAAGGGGTGTTGAATAACATCTAATGAAACTGCAAACATAGGATAGTTAACTGCTAAAATACAAATCACCTGCGGGGGTTGGGCTGCTTTGTCTTCTTTTATGGTTGAAGATTTCTTTTAGACTGAAAAATCGTAAACTGAAAAATTCCTGCATTTTGCATGAATAATTAAAGCACAGTGTGAGCACACATTTGTTACAGTTGATTAATGTCTTCCTTTACGAATTCCAATAAGCATTTTTTATGTAATCTGCTTGTCTTTACATAATTCACAATACTGAATACTGTTGTTTCAGTGGTGGTTGTGTTGATGCTCTTACAATTTACTTGCAGGCATTGCCCAACCCCTTCAGCTCGCCTGAACATTAGGCAAAATTCAACTTGATTTGCACCACTGCAGACACACTCAGTAAGCTAAGAGGGGGGAGTACGAGCAGTTTCGAGAGCTCAGCAGGCAATCAGTCTCATTAGTAATCCGTAAATACAGAGGGAGAGATGGAGGTGAAATGCACTCTCTACTACATTTTTTAGGGTCAGTGAGGCTTTGCTCTTCTTAAGACAGCAAAGAGAAATAATGTCTTAAATGCAAGAAAGGAGCCCTGGGCTACCTTGGGCTTCTCCCTCCAGCACATAGTAAAGTCAGGCAGCAACAAATCCTGTCTCGGCTAAGGTTACAGTAGATGGGGACAGGGATGCTGATAAAGGACAGAGATCTTTTGTCTTGCATCAAAGCTGACTGGCTCCTTGTCTGAAACGCTTAATAGTACTTTGATATTTTGGATACTGGTGCTATTCTTTTTTTTTTTTTTTTT